>MU226825.1:1007888-1020982 GCA_018584345.1 Thuja plicata
CCACTTGAATTGGTAGAACGATCATACCCTTTGAAGATCTTTCCTCTTCATCATAAGCCTTAATAGTTATTTGCTTCTTTGGATCAATGGAAGACTCGGATAAACCTAGTGACTTGACAAGGTTTAAAGTTCAAATATTTAGACCAGCTCCACCATCTATGAGAACTCTCTTAACCCTATGTCTTTGGATTAATACCTCTATATGCAATGGTAAGTTTTGAGGATGTGTGATAGACATGTCATCTTGTTCCAAAAAAGAAAGGCAATGAGGGGCTATGAGGTGTCCCACCATGTTCTGAAATTTGTCTTCCTCCAAGTTTATAGGAACTGTGGTCTCACATGAGGCATTTTCCAAAATCTCTTTGTGATTAGGAGATAGTTTTAGTAACTCCAAAATTGATATTTTGGCAGGTGTCTTTTGTAATTGGTCCACCAAACTATAAGGCTTTGTGGTGGGTGGTGTTTGTTTAGCCACAATAGTTGGTGCCTTGGGACCAATAGTAATAGGAGTCACTCCTTGTAAGGTAACCTTTGAGGCTTGCCCCCTTGTGATGGCATTAGTGGATCCTTGAATAGTTTGGCCCTTAACCACAACAACATTGATGGTATTGTCATAAGTATGGGCAAAGTTGACATTATGACTGCTTTTTATATTATTGGCATTGTTTCCTCCATTGTTGGAATTAGAAGATTCTCCCTTTTCATGCTTATAAAAAGGAGCCTTAAAGGTTGTGTGATCTTCATTATTTTGAGGTCCATCCACCTTTATCACACCATTGTCTATTATATCTTGTACCACATGTTTGAGACGTAAACAATCATTGGTCTTATGTCCCCTATTTCGATGATAGTCACAATGGTTGTTCTCATTCCACCAATTTGGCTTGATTTGTGGTTCGTAAGGTTGAGCCTTTGGTAGATTGATAAGCTTATTTTCAATAAGTGTCCTTAATGCATTTTCCAATGGTTCACCCAAAGTAGTGAAGGTCCTCTTGGGTGTAGGTGCAAAGAACAGTTTAGGCTTAGAAGCCACTTGATTATTCCCAAAGTTGTTATTAGTGTTGTTGTTGAAGGGCACTTTGGGTGCTTTATTCACATTATTGGCTTGAGCTGAATTTTGAGTGAGGTTGAAAGGGATAGCTTTTAGAGTATTAGCCTCCACCACTCCATCGTTAACCACTCCTTTATTGTTGTTGTTATTCCTTGTCCAATATCGACTGTTGTTGTTGTTGTTGTTGTTATTGTTATTTCGATTTTGATTATTGTTGGAGTTATTGTTATTGTTGTTATTTTTGTTATCTTTGTAGAGTTTAATTTCTCCACTTTTCACCAATACCTCTTCATTTGTCACTCCATTCTCAATTAAGTCTTGGAATGACCTAGGACATTGTAGCCTTAATCGATAGTTCATTTCATGATTTAGGTTGTTCACAAAGATATCCATCTTTTCCTTTTCGGGTACACTTCGAGGGTATCTAGAAAATAATTCCCTCCATCATTGTAGGAAAAGTAGGAATCCTTCTCCATCTCTTTGTTTGGTATTGCATAGATTTAGCATTGTAACCTCATGTTTGATGTTATAAGAATAGTGGGTTACAAATTTAGAGGCCAATTCCTCAAAGGTCCTAATACTGGAGGGTAATTTTGAAAACCACTCCATTGCCATGCCTCCCAAACTTCTAGGGAATAACCTCATGAGGTAAGTTGTGTCATGCATGAACTCTAGACTTAGGGCACAAAATTCCCTTAAGTGATGTTAGGGATCAGATGTTCCTTCATATTTATCATATTTAGGATAAATAGCATTTGTTAGAAATGGTATCATGATCAAATACTTGTCAAAAGGAAAAGGACACAAGGTTTCAATAGAAAAAGGTTTAGGAGCCCCACCTTGTTTCAATGTGTCCAATTGTAGTTGAAAAAGTTGGAATTGTTTGTTCATAATATCAATGGGGTTAGCCTCTGCTTCTTCTTTCTTAAGTTTTCCAAAATCATAATCATGTGGAAGTTTGAGACCTGTTTGTGCTAGGTCTAGGAAGTACTTCTCTTTATCCTTTTCCAGTACTTTGTCTACAAGTTTCATAAAGAAAAGGCTTTGCATAGCCTTGGTAACCTTTTCATCGGTTAGTTCTTCTTCATTTGGGTCCATATTTCCCCCATTGTTGGTGTTATTCATCCCTGTATTATTAGGGTCTATGTTTGTCCCTCCATTGATATTGGTGTTGGATCCTTTGTTGTTAGGATCAACATTTCCTTGCTTCGTTAAATCCTTGTTCACATGATTAATCTGATCAGGATCTATATGACCGAACGAAAAAGACATCCTTGGTTCTGTTTCTTTGATGGTTTTGTGTACAAGATTTGCAGAAAATGGATCACCCAGGAAGGGACACTCTTGTCTCAGATAAAACCCGTCTGATTGTAGGGTAGCTTTTATGTAATGGGATCAAGTGAAAACCGGCATTAACATATGTCAAAATGAGGATCCTAGGTTTCCAAACTTGTTCAATGACTAATCCGTGCACAAATTTGTGAAATGCCCCGAAATGGTAGATTCTGATCAAGACATGTATGCTCAGTGATAGAATGTCCAAAAGGGTATCCAAAAATCAAATTTTCTTTTTCTTAAACTTTTGGCAGATACCCACTGTTTGCCTTTTAAAATTTCCAGGCGGCTCTTACCCATGTGTAGGCGGTCATTTACTGATAATACGCGGTTACTGGAAAATCTCTAGGCGGCGCTTTGCAGTTGACAGGCGACGTTTCTCTGTTGTTTAGGCATTTTTGGAATATTGTTACGCGACTCTTTCTAGTTAGCATGCAGTTGTTGTATGTTGTCACGCGGTGTTTTAAGTTTGGTAAGCAACCCAGATTTGTTTGTAAGCGGATCTTCAATGATTGTACGTGGCATTTTGCTGATTAGAACTGATTTTTTCAATTTTAAAAGTGTTTTCAGGATTTAAAATTTTAATGTTTATGATCAGATTTGTCAAACAGTATTCTTGCATGAAAATGAAATACAAACTCAACACACACGTAAGATTTGTATCATGTCCCTAAAATGATACTAAAAGTTTATGTTCTCGAATGTTTCAACAGGTTTGCACAAGAATATCTTCCAAGCAATCTACCCTAGCCTCAACAAATTTGTCTTTTAAACATGGCTCTACAAAGGTAGGTCTACTATTTTACCAGGTCTCAACCTATTCCGGTCTAAATCTTGACAAGATCCTTTACCCCTTTGAGGGCTTCCCACACGCACAAAAGTATGATTTTGCACAATCCCGAAGGACTACTAGAGGAAGTGAGGATGGCTTGCACAAGTTTTAGTCACTTTCCAATTAAGGAGAAGTGCATTATTTATAGTGGATTGGATGATATTGCAGTAGAAGCAAATATCTTCCACTTTGGGCCGTTCCCTCTCACCGTCCTTGTAAGGCAATTCTTGGGAGGCAGGCCCTTTAAAGCTCTAATTAGCTAGCATATTCATAAAAGTGGGAATTGAACTTGGTCCAACAAGTTTGGGAATTTGATTCACTCAAAGAGTGAAGAGCATATGCCTATTGTCTTCCTTTTGTTCCAAACACCTTAAACAATTATGTTCATTTTCAACCCCTTAACAAGGAGGTTCTTAGAATGGAAATGTGTGGTTCAATTAATCCTTCCTTTCTTTTGACTAAACAAACTTGACACTTTTGGCTTTTTGATCAACTTCAAAAAGTTGAGAGCATATACCTGATGTCTTGTTTTAATAGAAAATAGTAAGGTGTCCTTATTTATACTAGATTCAAATGAATTGCCACAAGTTAAGTAATGCAAGATTGATTAGATAAGTACCTGATTTCGAAGCTAGCAAGGCTAGGCGCATTTTTGATTATTTTAGCTTGTTTTTACTCACCTAGTGGCGATCGTTCCCACTCCATCTCCTCCAACAAAGTTAGTCAACACAAAGCACAACAAAGTGAAGAAAACTTGAAAACCTTAAAGACACCAAAAACCTCCTAAAAGCTCCTTTAAATGAATGATTTATGGATAAAATATTTTGAAGAAAGTAAGGATGCAAATTATTCAAAGAGTAGGAAACTTTTTCTTATATGCAAAGAACACCGTAATATAATGATCGTATAAATGTTCTTCCTCAAACAAGCTTTCTAACAAATTTGCATTGTGAACCTCCTTATCATTTTTGGTTTTAGCTCTTACCTCCTTGCTAGGCCTTGAGACTCTTTTCTCTGGTTTCTGCACCTTGGGGTGATTTTTCATCTGTAGAACAAGAAAAAATAGAGAATTATAAAAATGACAGAATCACCCAAAAGCTGATTTAAAGCAAAAGTTGCTACGCGGCATTTTACAGCTAAACAGTGGCTACAAAATGTTAGTAAGCGGTACTTTAAACTTTAGAAGCGGATTTTAACTTTTTCTATGCGGCGCTTAAAATATAACAGGCGGCAAAATAAACAGAGCAAGCGGCACAGAAAGTATAAGGAGCGGTCAGAAATTGCTGATTAGCGGCTGTTCAAAGTTCACAGGCGATGCACTTTATCTGACAGGCGGTGCACTTTATCTAATAGGCGGTCTGATTTATCTCCCACACGACAGAAGAAGTAAAGGCAGAGATGATTCATGCTTTTCAGGTGGTGTTTTGGTGTTTGTAGGTGGCTCTTTGCATCGTATACACGGCTCTTCTCCTGTTTTGTGCAAGAAAAACACCAAAAACAAAGAAAACAGACCAAATAATATGATAAAAATGTCAAAACAGAGGATTAGAGCCCCACGGTGGGTGCCATTATGTGTAAGAAAATACACCTTCATGAAATTAAGAATGTAAGCAACAATTATATGGAAAGATAAACAAGTTATTCTAAAGAATTGAAACTAAACAAACTATATCATCTCATGGTTCTCTATCCAAGCTTTGTTAAGAGAGCTCTCAGGCTTAATCTCTCTCAAGGACAATCCTAGAACAAGATATGTATGAAATTCAATGCTCAAATCTAACTAGAATTCTCAAAATGCTCAACAATGCTCCAAGATCATAAGAGAAAATAGAAAATGCTCCTAAACATGATATGCTAAATGAAATGCAAATGCTAAAACTCTTCAAAAGCTCTCAAATGCTCCTCAATATGCCTATAATAAGGATGCTTTGGCTCTTGAATTCTTAGATCCCAAATACAAAGGAAATTGCTTGTATTTACAGCATTTTCCCAAGGGTAGGGGGTAGAGTGAATTGATCATGATCAAAGCTTGGTTAAGTCAAAAGCTTTGAGGTGTTTGCAAATGGAGGGAAAGTTGGTTGGTTGTCTCAAAGAATTAGGAATTAAATAACTCCATCATTTAATTAAATTAGCCATGGAAGGGTGATTGGGTTGGATTTAATCTTTTTGATTTGAACTATACAATTGAAAAATCAATTGCATAATTTGATTAATCCCTTTAGGCTTGAATTTAATTATTTGATTTTATGATTATTTAATTGTTTTAATTTGATTTGAATTTTGTTCCTTTGATTTGATAAATGTCCATTTGATTTGCACTAAGATGATATTATGAAGCATTTGGCTGAGGTTTATAATTTGAAATGCTTGAGATACACCTGGTAAATTTTAGGTGTCTACAGTTATATTATGAAATATTCTAGAGAAGGCAAGTTTGATTCAAAAGGCAATGAAGGGATATTCTTAGGATATTCAACAAACAGTAAAGCCTAAAAATGTTTGAACAAGGTTCCTAAAAAAATAGTGGAAAGTGCAAATTTAAGAATTGATGAATTTGCAGAAAGGAATGAAGAAGACAGTAAGAAGGAACCTAATGATTATGAGAAGTTTTTATATGTATAACATGATGCACCTGAAACTTTACCAAGAGCACCTACTGAGGAGGAAAATGTACAAGAAGTTCCTCAACTGAATGTTGATGTTGATGAACCCATACCTATCGAGCCTATTTTGGAAAAGTATGTGAGAAGGCACAATTCCTCAAGAAATATTATAGGAAATAAGGAATTTGGAGTGATGACAAGGAGCAAGGCCAAAGACAATACATGTTTGATATCTTCATTTGAGCCAAAGAAAGTTATGGAAGCACTAGAGAATGAGGATTGGATGAAATCTATGAAGGAAGAGTATGATCAAATTGAGAAAAATAAGACATGGACTTTAGTACCCAGACCTAAAGACAAAAATTTGATTGGTACTAAATGGATCTTCAAAAACAAATTGAATGAGTATGGAGAAGTTATCATAAATAAAGCTAGATTGGTTTGCGAAGGTTATGCAAAATAAGAAGGAATTGACTATGGAGAGACTTTTTCACCTATTTCTAGACTGGAAGGAGTTAGAATACTGCTAGCATATGCTTCTTACAAAGGATTCAAATTTTATGAGATAGATGTTAAGTCTGCATTTCTTAATGGGATACTTGAGGAGGAAGTATACATTGAGCAACCAAAAGGATTAATTGAGAACACAGAAAAGAACAAGGTATGTAAGTTACATAAAGGTTTATATGGATTGAAACAAGAACCCCGAGCATGGTATGAGAGACTTCACTCTTATCTAATCAAAATAGGATTTCAAAGAACACATGATAACAGTAATTTTTACTTGAAATGTGATAGTGATAATAAAGTTTTGATTGCTGAAATGTTTGTTGGTGATATTATATTTGGAGGCAATGACACTTTCTATAAAGGATTTTCTGATGAGATGAGAAAAGTGTTTGAGATGTCAATGATTGGAGAGATTAAATTCTTTCTAGGTCTATAGATACAACAAGTTAATGGAGGAATCTATATTACACAAGTCAGGTATATCAAAGAGAATCTTAAAACTTTTCGTATGGAAGATTCCAAACCTATTGGAACACTGATTGTTACTGGATGTAAATTATCTAAAGAGGATGAAACACAAGAGGTGGATAATACTCTTTACCAATCCATGATTGGTAAATTGTAGTATGTTGTTCACAACAAACCTGACATAGCTCATGTTGTTGGAATAGTTGCAAGATTTTCTTCTAATCTGAAGGAAACACATATGTCTGCAGTAAAAAGAATTTTGAGATACCTCAAAGGCACATAAGAGTTTGTTTTACTATACAAGAGAGGATGTAATTTTGATCTGCAAGTATACACTGTTGCAGATTGGGCTGGAAATTTTGATGATAGAAAAAGTACTAGTGGAGGAGCATTCTTTCTAGGAGAAAGATTGGTTACATGGTTTAGTAAGAAACAAAGTTGTATTTCACAGTCTACTGTTGAGGCTGAATATGTTGCTTCTGCTATGAATTGTGCAAACATAGTAAGGATTAAGAAATTACTTGAAGGTATGCAAGAAGAGATCACAGATCTTATTACTTATTTTTGTGATAATACAAGTGCTATTAACATATCAAAGAACCTAATTATGCACTCAAAGACAAAGCACATTTCTATCAAGTATCACTACTTGAGAGAACAAGTTCAAGAGAAGAATGTGAAGTTGGAATATGTGAATTCAAAGGAACAATTGGCTTATTTCTTTACAAATCCACTACCTAAGGATTCTTTTGAGTATTTAAGAGGTAAATTAGGGGTTCTCCCCCTATCCAATGTTCACTAAGGAACAGGAGGCATGCTGCATCAATTCTATATTTCATTTGAATATCTATTTCTAAATTAATGTTAGTATGAAACACTCTAGGTGATGCTTGAAGTTGTGAAAATATTTATGTATGTAATGTTTTATGAGTACATGTTAGGTATTATCCACTACTGAAACAAGTTTTTAGGAGTATGACTTTTTGGCATTGTTGTCAAAGAGGGAGAATAACGAATTGATGGAATTTATCTATAGATAGATATTGAGGGAGAATAGTGAATTGCAAAAATTTAATCATGAAGGAGATTCAGTTGTATGTCACAGAAACAAAAGATTTATCCAAGAGGGAGATTCAGACCAGAAATCACAAAGTGGAAATAGATATATAAACTCAGAGGGAGTACAATTATGTATTTGAGAGCTGCCATCATCAGTTGCTATAACATTGTTATAGTGGTTGCCATCAATGCCAAAGAGGGAGATTGTCGATTAACTGATGTTTATCTAATGGAGATGATGAAGATTGAGTGATACCGAGTATCATGATTGTAGAAATGGTTAGATCAGTTGTTGCTTTGTCATTAATGTCAAGCAATTGATTTTTTTTATTGTGTTACCATAGCTTAAGAGGAGAATTTAAATGGGTGACAAATACGGATGAGACAATGATGAAGTAATGATGTTTTAGTTTTTTTCTACTATATATTTGATGTTATCAAATCGGTATGTTTGATTGATCAAGTCAAGAACTACAGTGAACTAAGTTATAACTAAAAGAGATACTTTATCGAGCTAGACTGAGTCAGTTGGTAGAATGTAATATGAGTCGGTTACAGTTACTGAGCACCAGGAACAAGTTAGACACCGAGAAATGTTGAAGTCAGTTACTGAGTTACAGGGCAAGTTTTACCGAGTATAGTATACAGATATTAAATGATGATTTAATGCAATGATATGATGAGCTAGACGAGGAAATGAATTAAATGAAGTTTGTTACAAGATCTACAAGTGGGAAATTCAATATGAAGATCTAAGGCGAAGATCAAGCATTTATACAGAAAAAGTGAAAGTTCCAAGAAAAGTTACAAGTTACGAGGTAAAACTGATTTGGTTTACCAAGTTGAGAAATTGAAGAAGATGATTGAATGGATGAGCACAAAGGGAGGAAAATAAAATTAAGGAGATTAAGAGGCATAAGTATTGTATATAAAGAATGAGAATTACACAGAGAAGAGACTACTGGCGAATTGAGAAAAGAATGAAAGAAGCTAAAGAACATTAATTACCAAGCATAACAGACAAAGACACATCAAAGAATCTATAGACTGAGAAAGAGATCAATGGAGTATGTGATGCTAGTACTCATTTGAGCATAAAGGATCTAATTCAAGCATAATGAGTTGCTAATTTTTACATATCAAAGTTTACTGTTGCTTATTAATATTTGTAATAGAGAAATCTCTTAACCGAGTGGATTTAACCGTCCTATATGTAAAACCTTAACTTAGGTGACATTCCAAAAGAGTGTTTGAATACCTCTAACAATTTCACTCCTAACAGGGTGAAGATCTTAACAGATCTGAGGTAAATCCCCTAACAGGGTAACATTTAGCAAATGTGTTTGTAATCTTTAACACTTTCCACATGCCCACCAGAGAGATCACCATTACTTTGGAAGATGTTTATAGGATACTACAAATTCCATTCACTAGGGAGAGGGTAGAGTATGATACTGCTCCATGATAGGGTATTCAGGATCTGATGTAGATCTTCCATAATCATACCATTATTGATCATTCCATCACCTGGGACGACATGTTGAGGAGATACGGAGCACAGTTTCTATTTCCTTATATTATTTTTGGCTTCATTGGTTGCTTCCTCATGGAAGATAGGGGTCAGCATGGTTTCCTATGTGGATGGGGCTGAGTGCTCGAGAGATTGCTGGCGAGACTAGCGAGATTGGGTGGGGCCAGTGCCTACTAACACACATATACCATGATATGCATGAGGTAATTTATCATAGTGTTAGGGGGATGATCACCAGAGTGTTGGTTTTATATGTATGGGCATGGGAGCACCTTCCCATATGCAGACCAGTTACAAATAATTCTTGGCAGGATGGTGATCCATACATGTTTAGATATTCAGGTTACATCACACAACCCCACTTGGGGAAGATCGAGTACTAGAGGCGGAAACTGGATGACATGATTGCAGTTACTTGGTGCTCCTACAGAGGTATTGAGGCATGGGGGACTAGAGGACCCAGAGGAGAGACTTGTATATCACCCATTTACTAATTGGGAGGACATCTTCCATTGTTGAGCATTTTGTTTTTCCCAGTTTTAGAGTCAGTATGGGCACCCTTAGAGTATATCAAAGGAGTTCACCACCTACACACATTTTTCCGATGAGTAGAGAAAAGGGTGGGATCCTAGATTATCTTATCCCCTTGCAGTACAATAAATTTCCTAGCTATGGAGGTCGAGCTAGGATTATTTAGATGACATTGCAGATGAAGGGGTGACAACGAAGTTTAGAGATTATTTTTCTTAGCACCTCTTTCCTAGGTTTACTGATCTGGAAGAGAGTGCCATAGATATATGAGGAGGATGCACCACAACAAGATCAAATAGCTTAAGGTGGAGGACAAAGGGATACAACACTGAGGAGTGTAGGATGTGATCCTAGTACCAGCTCGAGTAGGCTACTGGTGACAGGACAATAGCACCAACATGGGGAGGGAGGTACGTTAGGATAGATTGGAGTTGATGTTCCCCCATAGGTAAAACAGATGTGGAAATGGGGGAGGAACCATAAGGTCCCAAGGGTGATGATGCAACCAAGTAGGTCCAGTAGAGGAGGGACATACATGTGGGTGAGGGTGAGGAGGAACCCATAGAGAAGACCCCACATGATGTGATTTGTGCCTTAAGAGGGCAGTTCAGAGGGTTGCTGACACAACTTGTAGTGGCATAGGAAGTGATAGTAGAGTGAGATTGTACCATTTCAGATAGGTACCAACACATCCAATGATTTATTATAGCTCAAAATCAGGCTCAACATGTTGTGCCTTACCAAGGGGCTAGATTTGCTTATTTTTATGCTTTGTATATCGGAGTTGTTCGGGAGGTGAACAAGGTGCCTACGTATTCATAGTTTGTTGTTAGATCAGAGGGAGATATCCCTCCACCTCCTGTTAGAGTTGAGGCACCACCCCCTCCTCCCCAAGATGGTTATGAGGGAGGGAGTGAGTCCTGATATCTCCTTCTTTTTTCTTTTCCCATTCTAATTTTTGAGATACACAGATGTATACATGATTCATTTGCATCGAGGATGTATATTTTTGTTTGATATCAAATTATCAAAATTTTGTAGTCATTGGATGATATATATATATATATATATATATATATATATATATATATATATGATTGATTCCTCTCATTGGATCTGTTACAATGTCTATAGTACATGATGTCTTATTTGCTTTCTCATGTGATATCTTTGATTAGATTAGCATCTTGTATCATATTGCTTTCATATGTTGGTTGGTTCATTCATGCATCATGAATAGAAGCTCTTTGTAAAATGTATCTATTGGAGTTGATAAAAAATCAACCCTATAGCTCCCAAGAATCACCTGCATGCAAACTTGTCATAGAAAGAGAGAAGAAAAAGATATGGAGGCCAAAGATAACAGATCAATAAAAGAGGAAACATATTGTGTAAACAATGGAGAGAAAACCCTCAATATAATAGAATCCTTAGATAATAAACTTAGTGAGGTAATAATAAAATACAAAAAGATATATCCTTGTAAAAGGAGATCAAAACCCTAAAAGGGAAAAGTCTAGGTTGCATGATAATAATTAATAAAAGAATTAATTATTATATGCTTAAAGTTTAGCTTAAGTGAACTAGAGATAATAAGTGACTCAATAATTAAATCAACAATAATTTAATTAATAATTAAAATAACTTGTTACTCTAATAGTATCTTGGTTCTTCTGTTTGTCATGTATCTTCTCTTATCATTATATTTATGACATTATCCTTATGTTGATGTGAGTTATAGTACCATCTGAAACTATTTATGCTTGATCTTTTGTGATATTTTAGCAATTCATGTCCCTTGTATGACCGATTGATAAAGATTCTAACCCCTTCTTGCAGGTATATAGCCTTGAGATGATTGATTAGATCGCAAGTTCATGAGCACAGTTGACCGCTTTGGCAAAGGGTGAAGGATATCTCTCCAACATTAGAATGTCAACATTAAATGCAAGCCTAAGATGATATGCAATCTACAACGCGAGTCTACTCACTAATTCCTTTAGCCAGTTTTTCATCATCGAGTGTTTGGGACATCGAAGTCACTACAACCCTTACTGTTGCCACTGCGACCATAAGGATATGAGTATGAATTTTATCAGATGAAATATGGAAAACCAATGTAAGCATCAAGGTATTAAAGATGAGATGATTGGAACATTGATTCCAATTGATATTGAAAGGGTACACTAGCATCGAGGCATACAAATCAAGATAACCATGAGTGTGATCTTGCGTAAACAGACAAATTAATAACAGTCAAGGAGATAGTTTTGACCTCACCTTGGTGTACAAATAAATGAAATCGAGGTATGTGAGGCTTTTCTATCTTAATGTGGAGGCTCTTATCATAGACACCCGGTTTATTTGACATTTCACGATCATCGGGACCACGGAAACAAGCAACAATCAAAGAAAAAGATAATCAAAAAGCATTGAAAATAGACAACATTCAAGAAAATGGTCAACATATCTTCAAAAAAATTTGAGCGTTATATGTTTTCCTGTGTAGGGTGTTGAGAAACACCATCGTGCTTGTGAGTGAATAATGTTAAGAAACACATTTGTGTGCTTTAGAGTTATTATGCCAGTATTAAGGTCCAAATGTGTTATCTAACGTGTGTTGAGAAACATAAATATGTCCAAATATGGAGTGTTAAAAAACATTGTTTATTAGGGTATTGAGAAACACTGTGGTGTCAGTGGAAAATTGTCTATCATGAGGGGCTAAGATACATACTCTAGTTTGGTTCATGTGGTTGATTAAATTGGAATTTGTTCCCCCTAGTAACAAGTGATACCTTAGGAATAAGATGAAAAAAAAATCCAATCCATGATGACATTACATGGAACAGCTGAGGGGCATGGGGTCATGAAGATAGCCCATGCAGGATAGATAGACAAGCTATGTATTGATTGATAGAGCACTGATTACAAGTGATGTCTGTTTGCCAGGTTTTCAGCACTTGGCTTGATTTCTATTTTTTCTACCAAGGCGCCTGTTTGCTAGATTTTCGCCAAGGCACTTTTTTATTTTTTTGTTTTTTTGGTATTGTATCATCTTAAAATGGAAGCACTTCCATTTGGATGAGTTTAGCACCCTCGTTTAGTATGTTTGCATAATAGATTTGCATTTTTACATGTTTAGGTGAAATTAGGGTTAGGATCTTATGGATC
>MU226825.1:1028276-1047949 GCA_018584345.1 Thuja plicata
GGTCGCTGTGATCTCAAGGGAGTAACATGGACTGCCTGAACACCGGTCCCGATACTATGGTCTGGGGGCATCTCTTCTGCTCTCTCCTCTACTCTCTCCTCTACTCTCTCCTCTGCTCTCTCCTCCATGGGATATCCCTTGAGGGGAGGCTCCTCCTCATCTCTTAGATCCTCCTCCTCTCCTACTGGTATTTCCTCTCCTTGGTGGTTCCTCTCCGGACCTGGATCACCTGTGGGGTAGTCATCAGGAAAGATAGGATGGGTCCCTTGCAAACTCCAGTATCTGATATACTCTCTTCTCACACTAGCATAGGATAGCTTGGGGGCTACCTCTATATCCTCTATCTCATCTATATCACTATCCACAATATCAGCTATTGTCGGTCGATGTATCACGTCGGGTCTCTGATAGTATCTCACTGGGTATGTATACCGGGGTACTGCATGAGGGACTCCCTGTATCAAACCAAACTGCCTCATCACCCTATCATAATAATAAGGCATCACGACATGCTGGGTAGGTCCCTCTAGCAGCTTGTACTGCTATGAATGTCTCAACTGTTGTCAGGTATCGGGCCACTCCATCATCTGACAATATGGTCTCCAAATCACATCAGTCCCTGGTATACAGTCAAAGCATAGCCTCCAATAGAGGATATCTTTGTGCTGCCAGACACCAGCCAACATATATGCATAGGCTCTTAGTGCACTCACATATATCATCATAGGAGTACCCTATGGTTGTGTGCATGCATAGTGCTCAAACATCCACACCTATAGTAACGTGCACACTGTAAGACTCTCCTGCTAAAATCTCACCGACTGACTCAACTCATGATAAAGATGAGCCAACATGTTGCAGCCCCATGAGACAATGACTCTGTCACTCTCCATCTTGTGTATGAGATGTGTGAATGGTGCTGGAAAAATTGTACCCTTTGTGTTGGGCACTATAACCAAGGCAACAATACAAAGCATCACCCTCCATACCAGAGGTGTCAGACTCGCTAGAATGGCTGCTAATGAAATGTGATCTGATCGGGTCCTCATCTGTGCTACCCATCCCAAATAGTACTCCATATCTACAAAAACCTTAGATGAATCCCGTGATCCTCTCAGTTTGACAGGCTCACCTCGGACTGGAAGCCGCAAGATCCTATACACATCCTTCAAGGTGATGGTGATCTCGCCTGATGGAAGATGAAATGAGCATGTATCCTCGTCCCATCTCTCTATCATGGGTGATATCATCGACTGATGAAGCCTCAAATGTGGTAGATTTTCCACCCAATATAGTCCCACATCTCTCAATAACTGAGTCTCCTCTGGCTGAATCTCGGCGACACTCCCTCTGACAGATAAGAGTAGCCCTCCGACGGGATGCTCTCGTAGACGGACTGGATCCTGCGAGCATAGACATGAACCATATCAGACCTTCTGAATTAGATAATTTCAAAACCTACCTGACCTAGACAGGGTCGACCTTATTAGGACAGGGTCAACCTTTATGGGTCAGGGTCGACCTTTAGGGGTCAGGGTCAACCTTTATGGGTCAGGGTTGACCTACTCCCCAACAAGGACAAAACCTTCCCAGACAGGGTTGACCTTAAAGGGTCAGGGTCAACCATACTAGGTTAGGGTCAACCTTCTTAGGTCAAGGTCAACCTTCCCTATAAAACCATCAAAATTTCAATCACAAATACTAAAAACAGGCACTTACCTCGGGCAAAGGTTGTCTACCAGCTAGGCACTCTCGCAGGACCTCCATACGGCTCGCTCGAAACTCCTCTCTCTTTGGCATCCTATCTCTTTGCTCCAACTGTATAAATGGTAAGAGTGAGGAGGTAAGTATCTCTTTCTCCTATTTATAGGCTGTAAATTAGGGTTTTTCTAGGGTTTCATCTCAAATTATTTAGGTTAAACTTGAATTTTCCTTCTATATCTGCATTTAGATAAACATTCACTCTTTTCATCATAACTTGAGTTCGGTAGCTCCATTTTCAGTGTCTTCAGAAGTTTTGGAATAATGATTTAGATACCTAACCTCTTGAATAAGTTTGGGAATGTTTAGGAAACTTATAAATAGTTTAGGAAAGGACTTTTCAACATCTTGCATATTGAGTATATAGAACTCACCTTATCACCCTGTTTCACCTTCCATAAATTAGTAAGTCGAATCAGGGGGCATAAGGGGCTCTATATACTTCTCAAGATCATAATAGTAATATCTAGGTGTTCTTTGGATTTTCATTAACCTCGTGTGCTGCAGGTTGCGGATACTAATGGTTTCTTGCAGGATCTTCACATTGAGGACTTGGCTATATCCTTTTTATACTTTATGATGATTTCTTACTTTAGCTTGCATATTCACGTAGTATCATATCTAAGATAAAGTGGGGGATAAATTTATCATATTAAAATGGAAGCACTTCCATTTGGATGAGTTTAGCACCCTCATTTAGTATGTTTGCATAAAAGATTTGCATTTGTACATGTTTAGGTGAAATTAGGGTTAGGATCTTATGGATCCTCCTAGATTTTTCCTCTCCATGGCTCTTATTTCTAGGTAGGACCTATGTATTGGTCCTCCTATGCCTCATCTTACTCTATCTCTAGGCCTTTTAGGCCTTCTTAACACTCTGACTCATTCCCCCACCTTCCTAGGTCCCCGATTGACCTAGGAGCCTTTCTGTCACATCCTGCTAGCCTGCCTGAAAACTCAGGACAGGGACGAGGTTGACCCTATCCTAGGTCAGGGCTGAGGTCAACCATATCCTAGGATAGGGCCAAGGTCGACCCTATCCCCTTATAGGTGTTGGTTCCCATTTCTAGATCCAGAGCTTATCGGGGTCCGAAACTTGAAATAGGTCCCCGGGTTCGGATGCAGAAGTGTTTTCTCTGATATTCAAATTAATATGTTTTCTCCTTAGTTGGAAAATGTGATTGGACCATGATTCAAGGTGAAATTTGAATTTGGATCCATTTCATTTCCCTAGGAGACCTATATTGAAATCTCTATATAAACACTCTCTTTTGCCTTCATTTGATCATGAAACGAAATCAGGAGATTACATGATGGAATGATGAGGCAAGAAAGTAAGAGGATGATATAGAAGGACAAGCTAGGAGTAAATATCATCATCTTCAATCAAAGCATTCTTTAAAGACAAGTTATTGTAGATATTCATGGAAGCAAGAAGGCTTTCTTTTTTAGATCTACCATCTTCAACATTCAAGTATTCAAAGGACATTATCATGGGGTAGCAATTACGGATTGTGAATTGATAGGAATACTTTAGCCTTTGGGGCTTGGTATGCTTTCCTTATCATATTCAAATCTATGCATTGCTTTCTCATTTTCCATGTTATGTTAGGATTGTTAATCTAGAAGATTAGATCTTGATATTGCATGTTCAAAAGACTCTTTCCAAAGAGCAACACACACACAATATACATTCTATATATTTGGCTATTCGTGGAGGTGGAAATCACCAAAATGGGGGTTTGACTAAGGCAAAACCCTATATAGCCACCTCAAAACCCCCTTTTCAGATATTTGCAGGTGTAGGATAGAGGATCTGAGGCTAGATCTGGATACCCTTTTCAGATTTCTTTCAGACTGTGCGAATAGGGACGCTTTCAGATCTATGCAGACAGCGTTGGTAAAAGTGGTGCAGGGTGGAACTTTTTCATAAGATGACATCGGAATGGAAAAATATTTATGGGTTTTTTTCATCTCTACATTCCGGTTCGGTATCAACTGTCAGCATCTCCCGAAATAGCCTACAAAACTTAGAAAATGAGTTTTTCTAGATCTTCTATGTCATGAGGTAGGCATCTTATCACATCATTCTTTACATGCTCTTTTCCATCCTTTTGATCAATATAATTAAACGTAATATCCTGAATTTGGACATAGGATTTCCCTTCATTATACAAATCTTATTTAGGAGATCTAGGGCATTCAAAACCCCCACCAAATTTTGATATTACATGTATTATTAAGGCACCTATTGCTAGGTTTTTACCAAGATAATCATATTTTCAGGACTTTTTCCTTCTTTTTTTCTGCTTTTCTGTTATTTTTGAAAAAAATTCAGGATCATTTTCTCTGTACAAGAATTTCACATTCTAAGAATGTCTAGTTGTAGAATTTTTTTCATGTGGATTGTATTGATAGGACCAAGAAGTAGATCCCCTTCTGGAGTTGACATTTGATAGGCTCTAGAACTAAATGTTGCAGTGATTATGAAGGGACCCATCCAGTTGGGTTCAAATTTTCCCCGTTGTTCTCAATTTTGCTAATTTTTTGGAATTTCTTGAAGAACAAGGTCACCAACCTGAAATTCTCTATGTCACACTTTCTTACTGTAACCTCTAGACTTTCATCAAGTAGTTCTAGCTCCTGGACTTTGGAAATTTTATAATCTTCATCAGTGACAAGTCCTTATAGAGAGACTCAGAGCGATCAAATATCAAATTTAATTGGTACTATTTCTTTAGAGCCATCAACTAATGCAAATGATGTCACTCCTGTGGGCTTTTTGATGTTGGTCCTATAATCCCATAGAGATGGATTTAGTTGTAGATGTCAATCCTTTCTGGATTTACTCATTGTTTGGTGCAAGATTTTGAGGAGTGTTTTGTTAGAAGCTTCATCATGTCCATTCCCTTATGGGTAGTAAATAGAGGAATAGTGTTGAGTGATATGAAACCACTCACAGAGTTCATCCATGTATTGTTTTTGAATTCCCCCCATTGTCAATCAAAATTGATGAGGGTATGATGATGTAGTTAAGGAAAAATATAGGTACTTGTTTTCTAGTTACTTTGATAAGAAAGATTGCTTCTACCTACTTTGTGAAGTACTCAGTGGCCATGATGATGAACTTGTGTCTACTAGACGATGAGGTATATATATGGCCAATCAAGTCAAAGGTCCATTGTTGAAATGATCAGTGGGTGATAAAAGGTAACAAATCTTGAGCAACAGCATGGATCAAGTTACTATTTAGTTGACATTTCTTGCAAGTTCTGGCATAATCAATAGCATCTTTTTCCATGGTAGGCCAGTAATATCCAACCCTCATAAGTTTCTTAGCTAGCGAGAGACCATTCAAATGATCTCCACAAATACCTTTATGGATGTATTTTAGCACTCTTTTGGACTCATCATGTTCTAGAAACCTAAGGAGAGTACCATCTAGACCTTTCCAAAACAATTCATTAGCAATAATTATGTAACATGATGCATTTCTAATGAGGTTCCTCTTTTCATTTCTAGTTAAGCCTTCAGGGATACTTTGGTCTTTCAGGTAAGCATAGATTTGGCTATATCAAGAGGACTCATGGTTGACTAGAGTACATATTAATTGGGATTAAGGTGATTCATAAGATGGAAAAAGGAGTTCTTCCACCAAGAAATCATAGCGGATTAATGTTCTTCTAACCGTAACATATAAGTTAGAGTAGCCATGGCATCGACTGGTTTGTTGTCTGACCTTGGAATTTATGAAGATAAAATATTTCTTAAGGTCATCAATCATTATTTTATATGACATCATCTTCTCATCTTTAGTTTGGTATTCATCATTGATTTGATTGATTACTAGCTGAGAGTCTCCATAAGTATGTAGTTCCACAATTTTCTATTCAATTTCCATTTTCAAGCCATTTGCTAGTGCTTCATATTCAAAAATATTATTTTTATAGGGAAACATCATCTTATAAGCTTTGGAAATATTGTATCCTTGTCAAGTAATGAATATTACACCTGCGCCTGACCCTTATTGGGTGAAGGATCGATAAAAGAACAATTTTAATGGGTGCTCTATTAGGTGTAGAATAGCTTCATTAGGGAAGTAAATTATCAATGGTTTGGTATCTTGAAGTGGTGCATTAGCCTGATGATCAACTAGTACTTGGCCCTTAATGACTTTTCAATCTATATATTCAATATTGAACTTGCTAATAATCATCACCCACTTTGCTAATCTTCCTATCAGAGTTGCCTTATTCAGTAAATAATTTAGCGGATCAATCTTTGCGATAATCTTTAAAGAGTGTGATATCATGTAGTGTCTAAATTTTTGTGAAGAAAAAACAACTACCAAATAAGAATTTTCTATTGTTGTGTAGTTGAGTTCATAGGATATCATCAGTCGTAGCCTTTTCTTTTCTTGTTTCATCTTGTTGCGCTAGTAAAGTTCCTGGAGATGCAGTTGTTTCTAAGATGTAAAGTAACAAGGGTTTCCCCTGAATTGGTGCCATGAGAATATGAGGATTATCTAGGTATCTCTTTCTTTTTGAAAAATGTTGTTCACATGCATCATCCCATTTGAAAGTAACTCTTTTATGTAGCATTTTTTGTAAAGGGTTGAGCCTTGTCTGCTAATTGTGAGATAAACCTCCCGATTGACTGGAGCTTACCTTGTAGTGTCCTTTTCTGGATAATGTTCTTAGGTGGTGGAATTTCCATGATAGCTTTGACTTTGGTTGGATCAACTTCAATTCCTTTTGGTGAGACAACGTATCCTAAAAAATTTCCAAATGTGACACCGAAAGCACATTTTTTTGGATTTAGCCTTAATTTGAATTGTTCCATTTGATTGAAGATCATCTCTAGATTTTCTAAGTGTGTGTTCCTTGTCAATTTATCTAATGTATCATTTACATATTCCTCCATGTTCTTATGCATCATATTGTGAAATATGGTAGTCATGGCTCTTTGATAAGTATCACCAACGTTCTTTAAGCCGAAAGGCATGACATTCTAGGAGAAGGTACCGCATACACATGTAAAAGTTATTTTCTCTTGATCTTTTGGTGCAATATTGATTTGGTTATATCCAAACAAGTCATCTAGAGTAGAGTACATCTCATATCATGTTGTCAATTCCATGATCATATCAATGTTAGGCAGGGGAAAATCATCCTTGGGACATGCCTTATATAAATCTCTAAATTTAGTGCACACAAAGATTGATTTATCAGGTTTAGACACTGGTACTATGTTGGATATTCATTCTACATAATCAATAGCCTGGGTAAATCTTGCTTTAAGTAACTTTTCCATTTCAGCCTTGACAAGTAGTTCCACATGGGGATGCATCTTGTGAAGTTTTTTTTTACCAACTTGACTCCAGGTGCGATAGAAATATGATGCATAATAAGGTCAGGATCTAGAACTGATATATCAAAGTAGTTCCATGTGAAGTTGATCTTTTTATCTTTGAAGAAATAATTGAACTCTTTCAATTCATGTTCTGACAATGATTGAGCTACATACACAATATGTGGAGTTTCCTCTGTATTAACTTTCTGCATTTCGGTGATCAACTTAACATCTTCAAATATTCAATCTGTTATATGTCATCAATCTCTCCCTTTGGCATTGATGGCAACACACTAAATTATCACACTATATTATTACTAATATAATATGAAATATATCAGTTGAAGTTCATCAATCTCTCCTATTATAAGTAATACAAATGTCTGGCTCTCAGTAAGCTCATGTAGCTTAGATTTGTTTCTTTCAGAGTGTGTTCTTCATTCTTCAATCCCTTTACTAGATAGATGTATCAGCTTTTGATTTTGTTTCTGATATGTTCTCTGCCTTGACTATTCCTCTCCTTGATCATCTCTTTTTCCTTTGACAATAATCTCTCCCTTAGTATGTATTCTCTTTGTCATGTTACTTCTCTCTAATCACTCCCTTAGTGTGTATTCTCTCTATCATGTTACTTCTCTCCCTTATATGGATATTTCATATGTAATCAATCCCTTTGGATAATGATTAACTCTCCATGGATAATGATATAATCTCTTTTTGATAATGAGATAATCTCACCCTTTTGATAATGAGAATCTCTCCCTTTTGATAATGAGATAATATCTCCCTTAAAAACAATGCCAAACAAGTCTTCCATATCATCTTCTATTCCTTTTTATAATATACTCCTTGAATTTCCCTATCCATCAGCAAGACATTGACTCTAGTGTTCGGTGTAGATTTGTACCTTGTTGTGTACATATGTATCTTTGTAGTTCATCTCTCTGCTTTCATCGATATGAATGATCTTTTGATTTGTGTATAGGCTGATGCAACCTCCTAGTCAGCTTGCTGACCGATAGACAAGGGTTGAACCACTAGTTTCTGTCGCAAGTACTCAAATGTATCTTTCGGTAATGGCTTTGTAAATATGTTAGCTAATTGTTCCTTGGATTGAACATATTCTAGTATCACTTCTTTTTCTTGTGTTTGTTCTCTTAAATAATGATACTTGATAGCAATATGCTTAGTCTTAGCATGCATGACTGGATTCTTAGAGATGTTAATTGCACTAGTATTATCACAATAGATAATCACTAGTTCAAGAATCTTCATATTCATACCTTCCAACAATTGTTTGATCCATGCAATATTTGAGCAGTTTGCAGCAGCAGCCACATATTATGCTTCTGTAGTAGACTGAGAGATGCATCCTTTCTTCTTGCTAATCCATGCGACAAGTCTGTCACCCATGAAGAATGCTCCTCTAGTTTTTTACTTTCGGTCATCAATGTTTCCAACCCAATCAACATCTGTATAGACTTGAAGCTCAAATTTTCCTTCTCTTTTATACCATAAGCCATAGTCTTCGATGTTCTTTAGATATCTCATAATTCTCTTGACATTAATCATATGTGATTCTTTGGGATTAGCAGATAATCTTGCAACTATTCCAACTGCATGTGCAATATCTGGTCTGGTATGAACAACATACATTAGTTTTCCAATCATTAATCTATATGAGGTTTGATTTACCTCATTTGACCTATCTTCCTTTGTCAGCTTACATCTGGTTTCCATAGCTGTTCCAATTGGTTTGGAATCTTCCATCTTGAATATCTTCAACACTTCCTTGATGTATTTGGACTAGGTGATATACATGCCTGCATCTTGTTGAAGAGTTTGTAGACCAAGAAAGAATTTGATCTCCCCAAACATAGACATTTCAAACTCTTTTCTCATTTCATTAGCAAACTATTTACATAACATTTCAATACCCCTAAAAATGATATCATCAACAAATATTTCAGAAATCAAAATATTACTATTGGTATCTTCTTTTAAGTGCAGGTTGCTATTTTCACTTGTTCTTACAAATTCAATGCTTATATGATAGGAGTGAAGTGTTTCATATTAGGATCTAGGTGCTTGTTTCAGTCCATACAAGGCTTTATGTAGTCTACATACCATGTTTCTCTTGTCTGGATCAACAAACCCTTCTGGTTGTTCAATGTATACTTCTTCTTCTAGTATTCCATTTAGGAATGCAAATTTGACATCCATCTGGTATGCCTTGATTCCTTTGAATGCATCATAAGCAAGAAGAATTCTTACTCCTTCTAGTCTAGCAATGGGTGAAAAGTTTTCACCATAATCAATACCTTCTTCTTGTACATACCCCTTGCACCTGATCTTGCTTTATTCATTGTACTTCCCCATTCTCATTAATCTTGTTTCTGAATATCCATTTGGTACCAATGACATTCTTCTCATCAAGTCTCGGTACTAGTGTCCATGTATTGTTCTTCTCAATTTTTTATATTTCTTCATTCATAGCACTGACCCATTTCTCATTTTCAAGTGCAGTATTAACAGATTTAGGCTCAAAATCAAAAAGTAAACATCTAGTGTTTAGTGACTTACTTCTTGTTCTCATTCCAGCCTTCTTGTCTCCTATGATATGATTTTGTGGATGATCTCTTTTGACATACTTGGAAATTTTTGGTTCAGCTCTTTGTCCATCATTCTGATTATCTTCTTGACCTTCATTTTGATCTCCATCGCTTGGTACATCATCTTGAGTATTTTCCTATTTTTGGTAATTGCAGCCCGATGTTCAGGTGCAATGTTCTGTTGCTTAGGTAGAGTGTCAGGTTCTTCAGTGTAAAAAAACATGTTGTAGTCTTCTGGTTCTTTTCTTATTTCCTTATCATTCTTCTCTGCAAATTCATCTATTCTTACATTTGTACTTTCAATGATCTTATTAGATGACTTGTTAAGACATTTATAAGCCTTAATTTTGGTGGAATACCCTAGAAAGATACCTTCATCACTTTTGGAGTCAAGCTTTCCATTTCTATCATCTTTCAAAATATAACATTGACTACCAAAGATTATGAAGTAACTTACATTGGGTGTGTAACCATACCAAAGCTCATAGGGTGTCTTCTTTGTGTCCTTCAATTGTACTATGTTCAATGTGTAGGCAGCAATACTGACAGCTTCCCTCTAGAAAGTTTGAGTGATGATTTTCTCAATCATCAATGTTCTTGCACAATCAACAATTGATATGTTTCTCCTTTCAGCAATTTCATTTTGTTGTGGTGTTCTCGGTGCAGAAACCTATCTTTTAATTCCATGCTCATTACAGAAATTGGTGAATTCATCTGAAATAAATTCCCCTCCTCTATCTAACCTTAAGCATTTTATTTCCTTACCACTTTGTTTTTATACCATAGCCTTATACCATTTAAAAATCTGGAATGCTTTTGATTTATCTTTTAAGAACATAATTGTCATCATTCTAGAATAATCATCTATAAAGAGAATGAAATACCTATCTCCATAGTAACTCTTTGTCCTCATGTATCCACATAAATTATTATGGACTAATTGTAGAATTGCATTAGATGTATGGGCTTTACTCTTGAAACTAGACTTTGTCATCTTACCTTTTTGACAATTCTTACACATGATATGCTCGGGCTTTGACATGCTCGGTAAGCCTCTGACTTTTCTTTTATTACTTATCTTTATCATGTTGTCAAAATTCACATGACATAATCATTTATGCCACAACCATATGTCTTCATTTCTAGCCATCAAACAAGTGGTGTTAATTTCATCAAGATAGAAAAGGTTACCTTTTGTCTGTTCACCAGTTCTGATCAACCTTCCTGATTCATTGAAGATCTTTGCCTTCTTATTCTCAAATTCTACTCAGTGACCTATGTTATTCAGCTGTGAAACACTCAACAAATTGTAATTAAGTCCTTTTACCCAGTAAAAATTTCACATTTGATTAGGTTATTCAACATTATGGTTCATTTACCTTCAACTGGACAAGGTGTGTCACTACCCATTCTTATTGATCCACCATTATAGTATTCAAAAGTTTCAAACTTTTATTTATCACCGATCATGTGGTGAGTGCAGACACTATCTATAATCTAGACATCATTCTTACTAACTTTAGATATGAGTGCAGTCTCTACATACCTTTCTTCTTCTTCATCCAAGTCATCCTTCATGGCTACAAATACCATCCCAATGTCTTATTCAGATTCAGTGTTAGTAGCATCAGCTCTGTTCTCAGCTAGGTAACAAGCTTTCTTTCCTTTGTCCTTGTTATCTCTTCTTTTAGATTGTCGGTTGCTTCAGTAATCTCTGTTATCACCTCAGTCAAACTTCTTTTCATATGTTCTATCATTACTTTTGTCATCTTTTCTTCTGTTAGGACATCTTGCAACAAAGTTTCCAACCTCTTTACAATTAAAACATACAAGTGGTAATTTACCTTTGTATCTACCTTTGCCTCTATGCAATCTTCTTGCCATTAGTGCTTCAATCTCATCAAGTCCTTGATCCTCATTATCACTTTCACTATCATTTCTAATAGTGTGTCTATGACTTGACTTACTTATTTTCAAAGAATATTTGAATGTAGACTCTATAGATGGTAAGACACTATTATCAAAGTTATTCATCTCAAATGAAATCAGTCTACCAATCATACTATCTAGAGTAACAGTATTGTTTGCAACTGCTCTCATTTCTTGTATAGCAGATACTCTAATAGCATATACAAGCAGTAAGGTTCTTAGGATTTTACTTACCATTGTCTCTTCTTCAAGTACACCTCCAAATCCTTAGATAGCATTGACTACCTCTTTGATTTTGTAGCTATACTGAGTGATATTTTCTCCTTCTTTCATCCTTAGGTCATCAAACCTCCCTATTAGGCTTTCTACCTTGTCTCTTAGTACATTAGCATCTCCTCCATGTACCAGCTTCAATTTATCCCACATTTGCTTTGTAGAGGTGTAGGTTTTGACATCTTCAAACTCAACATCAGAGAGTGAGGAAGCAAATTCTATCATCATGCAATTGTGTTCATGCTTTTCTCTCAATTTCTCAGTGTGAGGTCCTGTAGGCAACACATATTCAGTATCAAGGTGTTGAGTAACATCATTACCAATACCTGATAGGTGGAGTCTTATTCTACTTTTCTATGATGCAAATTTGTCTTTATTCAACTTGAGCACATCTCGCTTGTTCATCTTGTGATCTTTTGCTTGAGTTGTTAAACTCCCTTTCTAAGCACACAAGCTCTGATACCAATTGTTAGAATAACTAAGAGGGGGGGTGAATCAGTGACCTCAAAAATATTCTAATAAATCAACCCAAAACTTAGTACCACAATATTAATCCTCTATTTATCTTCAGTCCTACAAGATGTATGCCTTCAAATAAACTTATCAAATAAGTACTGCTTGGAGTTCACTGTTAAACCTTTTTCTTAATGTTTACTGATTAACAGTCTTTCATTTAGTGAAAAACTGTAAATTGCTTAGTGTATACCGATCAATCTAGATTAGTTATGTGTAATGCAAAACACTAAAGTAATGACTCATAAACACATTGACACATGGATTTTTAACGTGGAAACCTTGTTAAGGGAAAAACCACTTGGGACCGGTAATCCAAAATTTTAACTCTTCTAAAGTGAGCTTGGTGAAGAGCCAACCTTAATAAAGGTTACAAACACACTGTTAGGTGTGACCTTGTTAGAGGATTTAAATAGAATAGTTTGTCACTTGATATCTAACATCTCTATGCTACCTTCTCTGACCAAACCCAGTGTAGTTTGTCAAATGGTATCTGGCATCTCATGCTATCTTCATGATCAAACTTTTTTATACTCCTTGGGATGTATCTCAATATATAAAGGATTATTAAGTCCTTCTTGGTTAAGAGACTTTCTGAATCAATGGTTAAACTAAAACAGTAAATGATCTGTTCACACATACAACTAAGACTTGCAGATTTTTAGATCTATTATAATATCATAATACCTTTCTGATCAATATGTTTTTTCAATACCTTTGCTCCAGTTCTTTCTACTCGGTGATGCTATGATTCTCTGTTGCTCAGTTTCCGCAAAAATCTTTAGCTCTTTCCTCAGCTCGATTGATCAGGACTATATGAAGTTGTTCTTCATCAGTTTCTCTTCAGCATCCTCTTTTTCTATTCACTCCCCTAATTCATAATGAATTATATTGTATCTTTATAGACATGATATCACCATTTCTCACTTCTTGATTTTCTTGTTCTTGGCATGATTCACAATCTTAGCCAATCTTGCTTTAAAGATTAACTCTTGTTTTATCTCGTAGAAATATTCTTGCCAACTGGATAAAACAACTTTAAATCTTTTACTATTCTCTAGCTTTAACTTGTCGATGAAAACAATTTCAAAAACCAATAAAGTTTATCTTTAGCTCTACCAACTAAGTATTTTGTCATTTCTAAACTTCAGTTTCTTTCAGTGTTTTAACTCTTTGATAGCTTTGGTCAACACTTCAGTTCTCCTTGGGCTTCTCCATTGG
This sequence comes from Thuja plicata, assembly GCA_018584345.1. Classification (NCBI taxonomy): domain Eukaryota; kingdom Viridiplantae; phylum Streptophyta; class Pinopsida; order Cupressales; family Cupressaceae; genus Thuja; species Thuja plicata. Next base: position 1,041,938 of record MU226825.1, read on the forward strand.
TATTGTCTGTCCGTCGGGGTTGTCTATCCATCGGGTAACACTGTAATTATGGTCGTCGATAATGCTTGTGATTATGCTCATCGGTAATGCTTATTGGTTTTCTTGCTTGGGCATCACTATGACTTTGGTCTCAGGTTTCTCTGTCCATTAGGTTCCACTAACCATCGGTGTTTGTATTCACTTAGTGAATGCTAGTCTTTTATGCATTACTAAAAGCATAATCTTTATATCTCTGATTCTCTGAAGTCTTTGACACTTTGTATATAATCGATCAGATTATATCAATTTGAGATCAATGACAATATAATCCATTAACTGATTTAATGTCTTGCATTATCTTTCTGCATTTTGGTGATCAACTTAACATCTTCAAACATTCAATCAGTTATATGTCATCACATTGGTGGAAGAAGGGATGGGTTCAACAACATTCAGGTAGCAGGATAAGGCATAATCACTCGAGAAGGATAACATAATCATAGGCTCAGTGGAGTTCCATTCAATAAGCTTGGGATGTACCAAGGATTGAGGTTTGACAGGTTCTAAATATAGCACCATATTATTGTTATTATTCATGAATGTCAAGATAAGATCAATGACATTATCCTCCAAAGAGTTATCTAGACCACAAAGCATCCTAAGATTTCTAGTAGATTTGTTGTTAGTATATTGCAAACCTAACCTATTTGACCTAACACTATAATTTTGACCTTCGTCTTGTGCAACCATTCAATCAAGGGAAACTTGTAGAGGCACTATATCAATTATTGATACTAACCTAACCGTCATATTGGGTAGGTACCTTGGTGAAAACCTGGCAAACATAAGCTAAGTGCTGAAATCCTGCTTAGCCATTGATGAACTCTAATGATTAGATACACTTACTGGACGCCTATCACTTAGAATGCCAAGCACAAAGCCCAATAAGCACAATATTCCTGAGCATTTACGTATATCCTTAGTCTATGCCAGTTTATTAGATTGGGGGCAGTCATAAAGTCCTTAAAAAATCCCTAAAAAGAGCATAAAGTCCTGAAAAAAATCCAAAACATATGAAAACATCCTAAAGAAACCAACCAGCAAAAAAAATCAAAAACACATCAAAATATCTATAGTAAAATCATCTCTGTTATGACAAGCAGAAAGTGACAATCAAGCATCAATCCAAATCAAAACACTGAGCTTCGTAAATTGACAATGGACTCACATGACCTATCTTTACCAACAATCTGATCTGTCATCAATTGATCAAAAAACTAATTAAATCAAATCAATCAATCAATTGTCTTAGACAGTGACATATATAATTGAAACCAGACATATCGGTCTTATACGGGTAATCCATTTCTGAAACCAGACACATCCGCAATCAAACATCAAAACCAAGCCAATAAGGTTGTTGATTACGTCATTCATTTCAGTCTTTTGTCAATTTATCTTTCGCAATTGTGTTCTTACGCTCCTCAAGGATATCACTGAGTGGTGAGAGTGGCTATGATGGATCATAATCTTGTTTTCTTTGTTTGTTGTTTATGGGGTGTTTCAATTCAATTTTGGGGCAAGGATGATTCATGATAAATGTGATAGGAGTTGTCACGCATCTAGCAACCATACAGTTCCATGATCTGAGCTAATCCCTAGATGAGAATTGAACATTCCTTGTCTTTTATCTGCTTGTTGGTATCAGAGATAGTAGTAGTATCTAGATGGTCAATATCTAGATACATAGGTATCCCTTTCTTTTTAAATAAGGTGCAATGATGAATAGAGATTGAAACAAAAAAGCTGGCAAAGACTTGGTTACATTAATCATGTTGATCACAATGAACTCCTTATTCTTACTATTTTTTTACTAATTTTCTTCTAACTAAACTAAATATATGGTGCATTTTAGGTTTGCATTCACTTATTTCATGAGAAAGGGGAAAAAACATGTGCATATTAGATCATATAATTAATGCATCCATCATCAATAACATTATTACTAACATAGGAATGCATACGTCATCATCATATAACACTACAATGTTTTCAACAAATTAACGCTCATGTCGCACCTTTTCTCTTAATTTGTTGAGGGGGCATATAAAATCCACTTGCTATCGCTGGGGCAGGATCAAAATCTGAAAATTCTTTGACATAACACGACAAGCCACGTTGTATCAAAGAGGGGCAAATGTAGATACCAAAAAATGGACAAACTTGCGAGTTCACATTTAATTACTAATTCTTCTTCTTTTTAATTAAGCAGTTCTTTAATTGTTTAATTAATCATCTTAATTTTGCTATGTCCTAATCTTTTCATCACTTAATCATTTCTTAATATTGATTAAATAATTAATCTTATTTAATTAATTTTACATTAATTAATTGGTCTTTATCAGTTAATTAAATTAAATTTGTAAATTCTCATAGTTTAAATAATTATCAATAATTATTTAAATTAGCTAATTATTTCTTCTCAATTAAATTAATAACCCAAAATTAATTTCATTTCATTTTTTGACTAATTTCTATCTAATTTCATTTTAATTATGCTTTCTTCTAAATTGAATTTTTAATTCTAAAAATTTCCAAAAATTAGAGAAAAGCAATTTCACGAGGATTTAGAGGACCGATTAAATCGGAAAGATGGGACAAGCTGCTGAAAAAGATGATCTGGGCAAGAGGGCAATGGAGAAAATTTTGGGCGAGGATGCCTTCAACCACGACTATGTGTACCGTGTCAATTGCGACATTGTTGGCACCTTCACTGCTATCCTCCTCACTATGAAGATACCTAAAGGTGAGGTTATCTCAGCATGCATAGAACTTTTTGATGACAAACATTGCAGTGGCCTTATGCTTGCTATTAATATTGTCAACACTGACTTAATGATTCCCTTTCCGGAAGAATACATGGAAAGCCCAATGGGCTCTTTGGCCAACAAAATTGATTGCGTCAGAAGGCCAATTCTGGTCTTTAAAGAGAAGAAGGTGTTTTCTGAGAGACTAGGTCTTATCAGAAGGAACATTGATTTCCTCCTGAAATGGCTCCATGTTAAGTGGGTAAAAGAGTATCTGGAAGCTGAAGGATTTGAGGTCGAAGCCGACTTTGGCTCTATGACACTTGATGACATTCAAATGTTCCCGCCGGTCATTCTGAGGAAATCGACCAAAGGATTCAAAGCGATCAAAGGTAAAAGGAGATTCGACATTGGTCTCGAAGAATCTCATGAGGACGAAGATGAATTGGTTTTCCATACACCAATTAGGAGGAAATTGTAGGATTTTATGCTGAAGTTTATAATACTCTCTTACTCGAAGCTTAAATTGTTAATTTTCTATCTCTGCTAGTCTTTGGTGTCTCTTTTGGTTTCTTTCTCGGCACAAACTTCCGACATAGCTCTAACAAGTTTATATATGCTCTTCTGAACTTTCAGATGCTTGATAATAGTAATATGATTTATATCCAATCTATTATGCTAGGAGTAATTTGTTGTTAAGATAAATATCCTCGTTTATAAACATATTGTTTTTTTCTATTCTTTATACACACACACACACACACACACACACACACACACACACACACACACACACACACACACACACACACACACACACACATACACATATANTTTTTTTCTATTCTTTATACACACACACACACACACACACACACACACACACACACACACACACACACACACACACACACACACACACACACACATATACATATACATATATTTATGCACACATATATAGTCATATTTATAAACTAACACTTTCATTTATTGGTGCAAAATAAATTTTGATGGGGCCTCAAGAGGCAACCCCAGAGTATATGGCATTGGAGCTATAGTAAGAGATTGGCAGGGCAATTTATTAGCTTTTGAAGCAGAAAGGATTCCAGAAGGAACCAATAATCTGGCAGAAGTGAAGGCAGCTATGCTTGGAGTTAAAATGGGTCTTAAGCTAGGGGTTAAAAATATCCATCTTGAGGGAGATTCGGCTGTCATCATTGGAACCATTCAAAAAGGACACATATGGGCTTGGCACCTCCAACCCTTTGTAAACCACATAACAACACTTATCAACAGCTATGAGAAATTTAAAATTTCACATGTAAGAAGAACATGAAACATAGAGGTGGATTGTTTATCAAATTGGGCGGCCAATTTTGCAATAGAAGGAAATAATCATTTCGAAACTTTTACTGACATCACTCTAGCTGAGGTGGAGTAATGAATGCCAGTTGATGTAACTTGGGCTACGACCAATGCCACTAGGAACTATAAATATCAAAGGAGGACACGGGAAGATCATATTCCTTCATGATCAATAGGACAGAAAGCCCATATTTGTTATTGAAATGACAGGACATTAATACAATTTAGGGCAAAACATCAATTAAATTAGTGGCAACAATAAAGGGAATTAATGTCCATCCCCTAATAATTGCAGGAGTGACATCACATTAACAAAAAAAATACAAAGGAAATACGTGATAAGCGAGCTTCAAACCTTAATCTGTGCACAAGCAATCATCAAACAGACAAGCCGCAGGCGGAAGGACAGGAATTCTTTTGGAAATGGGACGCTGATGGGATGGAAATATCAGCAATTAAATCTATCATTTATGCCAAATCTGTCGACGGGGATTTTCACAAAGATCAAAATCCTCCTATTACCCTTTAAAGGAAGGATATTTCTCTACATTTTTTGTGAAACTGACAATATTGCAAAGTTTTTTTTTGAACACAGGTCTGGAGCTTAAAAAGATGGAGGCAACTTTTACATTGAAACCAAGGAAGTATAAACAGCAAAAAGGCTTCTTTGGTGAAATTAAGGTCAACCGGGTGCGCAAGCTCATGAAGTGGTCTTCCAAGGATTTAGAAGATGCAGTGATGGAAACACTGGGTCCGGAGTTCATCACAGCCACCCACAAAGGACGTCTGAATGTTGACATTCCCTCCATGTTGTTGGCATGGGTGCTCAAAATCAAAGTGGAGCATGAGGAGGCACGGGAGGTCATCATGGAGTTGTTCGACACAGACTTGTTGGAAGGTTTGGATTCCTTTATTGAATGGGTGTGGTCGGGTCTGGGGTTTAACATTACTGAAGGAATAGCAAACAAGGACCGGGAAAGAGTGCAAGGCATCATTCTGTTTATCAGGTGGCCGTGGGGAATAAACAAATAAAATTACCGCATGGACAAATTTATAGGATGGGAAACCATCAAAGTGGTAATCAGGGAGCGCCCACCACCACCCGACGACCCTGTTGTGGCTCTGAATGTGCAAGTTCCACGACGAAGAAGAACAGTGAGAAATACAAACCGCATGCACCAAGGGTGATGAATCTAGGCAAGGAAGTAAGTAAGGCGGCCATAAGATCAAAATAATATATCATTTTTGTTAGTTTTTGTAACATGAAACCCAGCTGGGGATGTTGGGAAAGAAACCTCTCTTTCTGAATAGGCAACAGGGACTCTATCCCTAATCTGCCTATGGTTTTGTAAAAGGACTTTGGCCCAAGAGGAGGCTCTGCAAAAAATATATCAATGTAAATGTTGTAATGTAATAGGCGGAAAAAACTAAGGCTGATAGCTCTAAGGTGATAGATGCAAAGAATATGCATCCTTTTTGGGTTTTTTTTGCTATTTTCTGGCATAGAATATTCTGCTCATTGACCAGTAGCCTATCTATGTAGCACTAGATCTACATACCTGAAATGTAAATATTATATTTTGACATCAATAAAATACCCTACTATTACCGATAAAAAAAAAATCCATATATTTCTTACATTTTAACAAATTCACATATACACATTTTTTTGATATATATATATAGAAGTCTATAAATAAATACATATAGTTATTTATTTATAGACTTTTATCTATCTATATACATACTCCCTTTTCACACATAAATATTCTCTCAGAAATAAAAAACAATTTCAGAGACCTTTTAATTCACCTATCGGAATGAAACACAAAGATATGCCTCTGTAATATATATATAT
>MU226825.1:1054802-1111906 GCA_018584345.1 Thuja plicata
ATTCTTTCTCATTCTTCACTCCTTGAAGAGAGGATGGACTAGCTGCCATCTAGACTATGTTAAATCACTGATTTCTTTGCTATGAGATTTGCAAAACTGGGCTTTATCAGTATAGTTACACTCAACCTTATTGGTTATATTTGTTGGGATAATAAATCCTATGACCTCACCTCACTTTATGATTGTTAACAAGTAGGATACATGCCAAATCTACTATTAGGGAAAATCATTCTATATGTCTATAGATTCAACAACAACTATGACTGGTTATTCAACTTATCTATAAATACTTCACTCCTAATATTAACATGGTAAATATGTGGTTTAATTTAGTCTTATGCAGGAACTCAGATTATGGGACTAGGGTAAGAAGCTTACTCTCACTACTATCTGAATTTCTTTTGGCTTAATCAATACTAATGAAGATCTTAGTCAAATATTGAGATTTTTCAGGAGAGGATTTTGCTAGCAGAACAAGATAAGCAAGGCATACCTTTATCATGATAGATCACTCAGTTACTGGGTAGCGGGAGGATCTTCTTCTCACAAGCAAGACTATTTTTTGTTAATCCTATTAATGGGTCTCTGTTGTGTATTCTGATTTATAAATGAGCAATATGTAATTTGTAAAACAAAGGTAGGCCCTCTTATTTGTAATTTTGGGGGGATGCACTCTCAACTATGTACTTTTTTAGGACTACAGTCTCGGGCAAGGATGGAGGTTTTCTTGACCCCATTCTTTCCTACCAGTGCCTGCACTGAATGGGGAAAAAATTTGTATTAAAATTAATTATTAATAAAATTATCTGGCTACGATCGTTTACCGATAAAAAAAAAATTCACAAGGATAAAAGAATTCTGAAAATAAAAAAGAGCTTTAAATCAATAAAATCATTTAATTATCCTCAAAATTGAAAAATTGAAAATCATTCTTTTAATAAAAAAATCAATTGTTTTTTGGAAACTGATTTTCTCCAAATTGATTTATATTATCTTCTTTATTTTTCTCCTCAAAATGGGAGTTTCTTCATCTTCACTCTATCTCTAATTATCTTGTTAGTTCAACCTACTTTCACAGGATCAATCTCAACCGTCAATCAGTTTCGAATCTCTATATAAACCCTCTTCAAACCCATTTGAAGCATCGAGATTTTTAAGAGCACAATCTTTATGCAAGTTTTTGGAGCTAATTGTGATCAATACATTGATCATTTTATCACAATTTCTCAAATCTTCCAAGTCAAAGCGCTGTTAGTATCAACTCTGAGCATCATTCAAAGCAACATTTCAAGAGAAGAAGAGAAAAGAAATAGATGCTTCAGATATTGAGTTTGCATTTGTTTTTTATTTTCTTTTGGATATCTATTATTTTATTGTTAATAGGCTCATTCTTAGTAGTTGTTTGATTTAATTCATATCAATCGGTACTACTAACCCCCTTGTTTGGAGTGTGTAGAATTAGGTCTATAAAATTCTAGAATATATTGATGTGATTGCTTCGGGATACGAGGACCTCAAAACATACAACACATCTAGTATGACGTATATTATTCTCCTAAAGCCTAATATTAAGCCTTTTAGGCAAAAGCAACGACCAATCGAACCCCTGATTTACCAGGAGGTTCAGAAGTTTCTCTCTGCCATAATAATATTCCCTATCTGACATACCACTTGGGTAGAAAACCTAGTCTCAGTCTGGAAGAAGAACGGGGAAATTTGACTTTGCGTAGACTTATGAAACCTAAATAAGGCTTTGAAAAAGGACAACCACCGCCTGCCCTTACTGGATGAGGTGCTCCAGATCGTGAATGACTCACAGATGATGTCCTTCTTAGACAGATACTTAGGTTACAACTAGATCATGGTGAAATTTGAGGACCAAATCAAAACCACGTTTACCACCAAGTGGGAAATGTTTGCTTATAGGAGGATGTTGTTTGGCTTGATCAATGTCGGGGATACATTTCAAAAGGCAATGGACATAACCTTTAAAGAGTTGGTTAAAAAATGTATAATAATCTACATGGATGATTTGATAGTCTTCTCTTGGGATAGGCATGACCACCCCGCCCATCTCGCCACGATTTGTGAGAGATGTCATCGGTTTGACATTTCCCTTAACCCTAAGAAATGCATATTCAGGGTCACATAAGGGAAATTGTTGGGACATATCATCTTTGAGAAGGGAATCACCATTGAACCTAAGAGAGTAGAGGCACTGCTATGATTACAAATGCCTAGTAGCAAGAAAGAAATGTGATCTTTCTTCAGGAAGATCAACTTTTTCTGACACTTCATCAAGGGATTTTTTGAGTTCGTTAAGCCTCTAAATGATATGACGAAGAAAGACATGAAGATTGAATGGAGTCCGGAAGCAAGTGGCGTTCGTCCAAATTAAATAGGCCATGACAGAGGCCCCGGTCTTGGCAAGTCCAGACTAATTTCTCCCATTTTACATATACTATTTCACCTCTGCCCACTTCGTTGCCATTGTTTTAACCTAAAAGGTTGAAGGGGAAGAAAGACCCATCGCTTTCATGAGTTCCCCTTTCAAGATTTTTGAAGTGCGGTATTTACCCCTCGAGAAGCAAGCATTTTCCCTTGTCCGGGTAGTGAAGAAATTATGGCACTATATCCTTCGGAACAAGGTGCACACAATTGTGTCAGATCAAACCATAGAATCCTTGCTGATGCAAGGTGAATTGGGAGAACGTTGGGGGAAATGGATGGCTATCCTCCAAGAATTTTACCTTGAAATGTAGCCCATGAGGCTAGTCCATGAACAAGGATTATGTTAGGACATGGTCGAGACAGGTTCACAAATTGAATGTCAGACTTACACAATGGAGTCTCACTCAGGATCCCTGGTATGCCAATTTGGTATATCTCTTTTTGAATAACTAATACCCCCAGGGACTTACTCCCAACAAGCGTCGAGTGCTTCAGCTGAAGAGGGCACATGTTATGATCAAGAGTGAAGAACCCTTTTTCACAAAAATTATGAAGGTATATACCTTGAATGTCTCATTCAAGAGTAGGCTACAAGGATGATTGATGAGTTTCACAGACACTTTGGAAATGGGCATGGATCAGTTGACGCCACCACCCATCAAATTCTCTAGGTCAGCTACTATTGGTCCCATATCTTTAAGGATGTCTATGCTCATGTAAGGAGGTGTCACACTTGTCAAACCACTCCCTCCCAGGAGCAGAACCCGACAATGCCTCTCCAAACTATCTTCAAAGTCAGACCCTTTTCCCAATGGGCATTTGATTTTATCAGAGAAATAAACCCCAATTCATCCATCGATCATCGATACATATTGACTGCCACAGACTACTGCACCCATTGATCTGAAGTCATACCATGCAAAAACAACACAATGGATGTAGTAATCAATTTCATCAAGGAAAACATTGCCACTAGGTTTGTAATGCCCTTCACCATCATGTGTGATAATGATTCAACATTTTCCTCTGCCCAACTACTAGAGTGAGCTTACCACTAAAACATAACCCTTAAATTCTCAAGCAATTACTATCTGCAAGGTAATGGAGTAAAAAAATCAACAAACAAGAACCTTTTGGAAATAATCAAACATATTCTTAAGAGAAACCCTTGAGATTGGCACCAAAATCTTAAGTTTTCCCTCTAGGAAGATCACATCCGGATTAAAGTCGCTCTTGGGACTTCTCCATTCTATCTGGTCCTGGTATTTCTGGTGAACTTACAAATCCTGGTCCTACAGTTCATGTAGGAATTCAACACGAGGGATAACATTGTTGAGGTTTGCCTCCTTGACTTGGTATGCCTAGAAGAACAAAGAGATAATGCCCTCGAATATTTTGCGAAACACCAAGCAGTCATCAAGCATTGGTTTGACAAGAGAGCCCAATACAAGGATTTCCAAATTTTAGAATTGGTCCTATTGTGGGACAAAGCCCAGGAAAAGAAAGGTAAACACACTAAATTTTTAGAGGATCTTGCTTGGGCCATATTAGTTATCCAAGATTTGTGGGGCTAACATGTACCCCCTCAGTTGCTTGATGATAGAAGTCATCCCATTGCTTGTTAATGGATGCTTCCTCAAGCACTACTTTGAGTATGGCAGAGAATGGTCTCTTGCCCTTTTGGTTGTATCATATGTATAGTTGGCTTGTAAATAGTTCTGGTTCCCTTGTCGATGTGCCCTCCTTGTAAACACCCTTGTGGGCCTTCTGCCTATGTTTGCGGTTTGCGGTTTTTTTTCTTCTACTTGCTTCAGTTTGCCGCGGACCCTGATATTTTCCCCACTTTTTGTAGGCAAAAAAGCTTTGCATAATATACTGCTACTTATTGAGAGACCTACCTCATGCATTTTGGTAGTCCTAGATCTTCCACTTGGGTGGTGATTGGTCATATTCTCATCTGAAAAGTACTTTGAAGGCGCGACATAGGATAGTGGTGAATCTTCACCAGGTTTGGATAAAATTCATGCTTGCAACCATTTAAATTAAGTAGCTAACTAAGTCAATGAAATGAAGGGAAAGAGACCACAAGAAACTCGAGAATAGATCAATTATACTCCTGAAAGATTGCACGCAAAAAGCTAAAATGTGTCCTGGACCAGGGATCTCCTCTCCTCCTAAGAAAGCAAAATAGATGGCAAGGTGAAAGAAGTACCACCTTCGCTATCTCAAAAAAAAGAAAAGGAAGTCTTAGAAGAGGATTAAATCCCAGGGCCTAGATTGCACGATAAATCATTATAGCTTAAGTTTATCTAGTTTGAGTGTGGTTTCTATATTTCTCCCATAAACTATAAGGTACATTCCTTTCTAAGAACACACCTCACAACTTGGCAAGAATGAATGTTTGAATCACAGTGAGTTAGATTCTCCGATACCCAATATCACATCGGTAAGACTCTTAAATGATGATAAGACCCTAGTCTACTCTCCAAGTAGGTTCGAGTGTTCTCAAATGCACAAGGCATTTGTCCCATCGAGTCACAATTTGTTATGCCCTACATACCCATCCCTACATTTTGTGCAACAAAATGTTAGGTCTCCTTTTCCTTTGGTTTTTTATTTGTTTTTTCGCTGGTTGTCTCTTGTTTTATGTTTCTCTGGGATCTGGGATCCTGGAGTGTCCTCTTGTTCATGGTTAAGAATTTTAGACTACGGGGTTCCAAGTTTGTCACTTCTATCTTCGCTTGAAGTGAACATCAGGTGCCCTGAAGTTCGGACTTTGGGATATACTCACCTTTTAAATTTTGATCAAAAATTAATGTGCTTCCTTAGGCATTATAAAAGACTTTTTACCCCTCACTTTTACATTTACCCAAGCAAAAATTACCCTCTATGTGATTAACTGCAAAGTGCAAAGTGTCCACAAAGCTTGAGTCTTCTACAACGAATTGTGCAAGTGATAGTGTCTGTGCTTCATTTGGTGGTTCAAACATTGGCAAAACAATGAGTGATTCATCCATCAATTTCAACTTTATTTGTTTCAGGTAGGTTCCTCTTAGCCATTTATTGTTTCTTTTCTTTTCTTTTGGCGTTTGGTTTGGCCTTCACTTTTCTTTTATGTTTTCCTTTCCTTGTTCTTTGTCCTCGTGTCACTTGAAGCCCACCCTGTAAATAGTGTTTGTGTGGGGCTTTCAAGCATGTCTATCCTTTGCTTTAGTGTCTATCTTTTGTGGCTTGTTTAACCCGTGTGTATAGTGTAAATTTGTGTAAATATGTTGTAAATCATTGTAAATGCCTATAATTAGTGTAGGTTTCCTTTGCATGCCCCTATAAATAGAAATATAGATAGGCCTTGGTTTGAATTTCTTGTGAGGTCTGTAGGACCATGCATTAAGAATAACATGTCCGTGGACTTCGTGTTGAGTCATTATGGCCTAGGTTTCATTGTCGAGAGGTGAGTTCTACCAAGTTGCAGGATCTATTTTGGTCACAAAATTGAGTCTGCATGTCTAGGGCGGCGAGTTTCAAGTTTTCTCTCTCCTCCTTCGTGCCCGCCTTAATGGCAGTACTGTTCCCAAGATTGAACGTTCAAATTTTTTCGTAGCTAGATATTAATGCCCTTTGTGTTATGCTAGCTATAAGTTTGAATGTCGTAACTTTGCATGTGTGGATGTACATGTATCCAACCCTGGAAATGATCGGTTATTGAATAAACATCACATAAACTATCTGTTTGTACATTTAGTAATTCTAGGATTTGGTTCCCGACATACTTTTTTTTTTGTAACAATAGTTCACTAAGTCACTATCTTTGAACTCCAGCCTTCTTGGTCATGCACCATGGATCTTATGACCTACTCACAGAGAGGACACTTCCCTGGTATTCCTTATTGTTAAATAATGTTATCATTTATATCATACTAATGGTTGTTCGATTTTGCATGTTATAATCAAGAAAAAATGGTAGCAGCAGGATCACCACCCGGAAGTCTGGAACTTCCCATCTCATCGACAGTTATGGGTAAAGAGTTAAAAGCGGAGAAGGCTTTGGAAAAACTCCTACTGGTGATGAAATATAAGAGGGATGAAACAATCTAGGGATCCTGGATCAAAACCACACTCTGGGAAGTTTCAGATACTGATTTCGATACCTGTGCCAAGCTAGGAAACCTCTGACAAACAATATACCAATTGAGGTGGGCCAATGATCCACCATCTTTCAACATATCCGCCTTCAGGATCATTCAAGAAACATGCTTCCCAAACTCCGTACAGGCTCCAAAGTTAATACTACACATGGACAAGAACTACAATGCAGTTGTTACATCCTCCAAAGTACCCATTGCCTCCTTGGACCATGATGCCATTGCAACAGTATGGAGGATTCCATTCTTCAAAGGTGTCATCATAATGATCTGGGTGAACTAAATGGCACAATTTACAGAGGCGTGAGATGCGACCTGACGCCTCTTAAATGCAAAATGGTTGAAAAGCTCGTGTCGAGATTTCAAAAAGATGAAGATGGATATCCCTCGCTCCAACTTCAAGGAGCCAATACAGTGGGGATAATTTTTCTATGCAGGATTTTTGGTGAGCGTCATGACCAAGAATTCTCTACTTGGATGTACTAATTCCTCTACTGAGTGACTGCCAACATGACAACATTTTGATTGGGCAACCATCATCTCTAATCATGTGGATGCCCAGATGAGGAAGGTAGGGGAAGATAGTTGTTTTTATATAACATCTTTTTTTCTATGGTGTCTAGCCTAGCAACATGGAGGCATTCGGGGGCTGAGCATAGTTTGCATCCTTGGCACAGAGATGAGGCAATCTACCCCATGGGATAATTTTCCCTAGATCCAATGGGATGAGTGTTTCCAAAAATTTTGTAGACTAAATGATGCCTTCATTTTTCATGGAGTTAAGGCGCTCACACATAATGTATGTTGCAGGATGTCCCCAGAAGTAATGGTCATGATCAGTCTGTGGGGATTTTACTTCATCTAATTTTTATAACATACCTACATCTAGGTCACCGATTTCACAGGGAACCCATTTTTGTTGCCAAAGCATTATGGGGATAAGGTCATTTTGTTGGAATTTTACAAGCAGATCCTTGAGGTGCACACCCTATTGGGCACAAAGAAGGTCATCTCGGTGTCTTTCCCCATAACATGTGGAAAATATACATGCACCCTCATGGAGGCCCAGGAAGCAGAGAATGATTTAGGCAAATATACATGGAGTAAATATATATGCGACAAATATACATGCACCCTTGCGGAGGCCCAGGAAGCAGAGAATGAGTTAGGCAGTTTGAATTTAACCAAATTCTCACTCAGGCACCCAAATTATGATCCACACAGTCGCCTAGAGAGGGCAATACCCTAGGGATCTCAACCCCATGAGCCACACCTAGAATATTTTTGGTTTGACTGTCATGATTATTTTGATGTACAAAATATGCATTATAGTAGGATGTCAAAGGGCATGATGGAGCATCTCGGCCTCCAGTCATTCCCACAAAAGTTTTCTGATAGCTGGTCTCTCGAAGACCCCGAGTATAAAGAGCTAAGAATTGATAAGATGGGCCTCCCATCAGTGGATTGAGAAACCCTAGAAATTTTGTCTATTGAGGCCATATCTAAAACTATTATAGAGTAGAGTTGCGATCATTTTGAAAAAAATATGTCCAAAAAGTGTCCGCTTGGACGCACACCTTAAAGGGGCAACCATATCAGGACCACGGGTGATGGAACAATCCAAATCCCAAGGAAAGTAGAAGGTCAACGCGTCATCCTAATTGTTAGACCTAGTCTTAGAAGCTAGTAGAAGCAACATAGTTTGACATGACAATTTGCCTCGGAGCTACCCGGCAGGCTCCCGATCCCCACAATGCCCTTCTTGGCTATCCCATTTGATTTTTCATTTGAGGGGGAGGAAATTGAAGGAGAATAATAGATAGTTGTCGTTGGAGTACCTCTCAAGAGAAGAAAGAAATAGAAGGCCAATAGGTCTTCCCTAGATAAGGACCCGAGCCCAAAACCTGAAAATGTGGCCGAGGTTTAGGAAATTCCCTCCACCACCTCCTCTGAAACTAAAAATGCTCTGAAGGATCCACCGGAGATCTCACAGACAAATGTTGACGATTTCTTCCACGTCAACGAGCAGGGCAGCCTGCACGCGACTGAAGAGAAAATGACTGAGGAGGTGGTGCAAAAGTAGGACGAAGACACCCTCTGGGAGGCAAAATAAACTAAAGAAGCACAAAAACATGCTCAAGAAAAAGAAGGGGAGTGCTGACATGAAGAAGCCAAAAAAGGAGCAGAGGAAGGAAGAAGGGATACTGAAGAAAAGGAATAAGAGAATAAAAGGGTTGAGGAGAAATTATTGGCCTCTAGGGAAACTAGACCTTCGGGATCAACCATACCCCTAGTTGTCATGCTCCAATCCCAAATAGGTGACCAAGGTCCATTGCCTCCTCCCAACACACATGAAGTAGAAACTGCCTCGAGACTTTAGCAGGAGGGGGTTCAAAATGAACAAGTCTCCCAACCGCTACCAACATCCCCACCTGTGGAAGATATCCCGGGGGATAATGCAAGGGTAGGAGAAGAACATACAGAAAATAATCCTGATGACAACGTCGAAGAAATAATAATGAAAGAACCAGTGCAAAGGCCCTGGGAAGCCTCCCTAGGTTCAAAATTAATAATGGGTGAAACACAATGCCCTCCGCAATGGCTAGTGGAATTATGGAGGAGGAAAATGACAACATAAATATCATCTCCTCTTTCACTAGCTAAAATATTAGCCAAAGGATAGGTGAGGAAGAAGCTAAAGAGGGCCTGTACCCATCATATAATCTAGAGGAGTCCAGATGGAGGCATGGTGGAAACAATGGCAACCCCACCAAAAAATAGGGAAGAATCTAAAGTAATAACGAAAGAATACACCATAACATAGATTCCCTTGGGCCGACGAGACCAGAGAGGAGAACTGGACCTCCTTGATGACGCAAGTCGGGCCATCCATGAACAGTACAAAAAAGAGTACCAAAAGAGGAAATAACTTCAAGCCTCATAGTCTAACCTTCAAAGACTCTTGACAGAGCTTGCACTCCCCTCTCTTCTGCAATGCCAGGATCCTCCACCTCCAAAATGCTACTCTCACTGGGTAATATAAATGCACTTCAAGTCATGAAGAAGAAAAAGATGACAGTGGATGAATGGGTACTTGAACAGCTGGAGGCGGTAAGGATCTTTTTATCCGAATCCCTCCCAGACTTATATAAAGCCCACGACATTGTCAACCATCTTAATCGAGTCATCCAAACATGGCAAACAAAGTTTGAAAAATATGAGGATTGGGAGGATGGTCTCACAAAAATTTTTGGCATAGGGGAAGATAATTTGGCCAAGACATAAATTTTGGGGAATGAGCTTTATGAGTTCCCGGAGACCTAGTATTCTAGACTTGCATTTAGAATCAAGATGAGAAAGCAACTGATAAAGGTCTTAAACACTCATATTATTGTGGTCTGAGATCCGATGGACCAATATGCGATAGTTGTTCGGGAAGCTACATCGGAAAACCCGATGAGCCCCGATACATATACTTTGGTTGATTCTTTATTAATTAAATTTGATGAGTCGACTGATCCACAATTTTGGCCACTGAGAGATTTTGATAGTTTGGTTACTGGGAAGTTTTCCCAGCTGGCGGTGTTGAAGGCTCATGATGCCACTAGAATTGCCTCTGAGATGAGAGTAAAAGACAGGGATTCCATGGATTATCTGGATGAGGCAACCAATTGAATGGATTATTTAAAGGAGGTGGACGAGGAGGGTATAACCAAAATATTGAAAGCCTTCAAGAAATTTCAAGAACAATAAATTCTCTAGGTTCCAGAATTTACCCTCCCGCAAATACATATTCTTCTATTCATTATTCTTTGAGCGCAAGTTCCCAAAGTTTGGAGTTTCAAACTTAATTCTTTATATTTTTTATAGTAGTCTATGTTGATGATTCTTCTAGAGCCGACCGACCCCATCCTAGATTCTTGTCACCATTCTGTTAGAGATTGAGTGAGTATAGTGTGACTTGAAAGTGATAGAAGAAAGGTAAGATATTGTGCAACATCTTCCCAACTCCCGAGGCACTTATCAAAACAGTTAATATCTGATGTACATGGAGAGTACCCGAAGACAGGGAGTCGTCGCTGAATTTATGGAGTGTGTGGCTTGAGACGTGCCCAGAATGCATAGTCACATCCATATGTACAATGGTGTCTCCTTGGTTATTGATCCCCTAGATTATTCTTCTTCCTTTCCTCTTCTATTAACTATCCCTTTCAATCATTTTAATATAATAAGAATGATTCTGACAGAGCATGTAGTACCAACTGTAAATATTATATTCAATGTAAATATGTAGGTTGTATAGGTTGTAGAACTCGATGTAGATAGTGAGCCTTGTCTATAAATAAGAAGTCCACCTCCATTGGAATGGTCGACAAAATTGATGATTTTGTTGTCCATAGTGATTGTTGCACTCTTGTTTTTGGTTTAGCTGCTAGATTGATTTCAGTAGATTAATGCTCCCTTGGAGCCATGGATGTACCAACCAGTGATGCTGGATCTTAAAGTTAATGAAGGAATAAAAAAAATTCTCTTGGTGTTGCACTTAGTGTCGTCTCTGACTCTGGACTTAATGAATATCTTTCATGTTGTATGCTTCCTTATGTCCTTTGCTCCAATTCTTCGATAGTTAAATGAAATGCTTTGCTTTCACTGCTAATGTATGTGTTGGTTGATGATCTTATGTACATTTAGTATGACTTTTGGTTCTTCTTCTTGAGCACCGTCGATGTTTGGAAGTTTACAATATGACTACAGATAGACATTCACTCTAACTCTGACCTATCTTTTGCATATTCTTTGCCAAAGCTAACTATTACTTGCAGGAAGTGTTACCCGTTCCCAGTCCTCGATATTTGATGAGTTTAAAACTAGCAGGCCCCTTATCATAAAATGGTTACTTGTCTAACTGAACCATCCCCGTATCGTCGTGACTCGACTACCAGGGGCTTGGAGGCTAGGAGAGCTTGCTCTCCAGTAAAACTCTTCAAGCGAAGTTGGTGATACTTTGATACCCGGTGACAACTCTCACGTTGTTGGTGAGGCCGTCACAAAGTCCCGTCAACAGGTCCTCAATCTTTGAATGTGCCAGGAACACCTAGCAGAAATTGCAACAAGATCTGAACAGGAGGAGAAGGATCAACTAGCACACTATCGAGTGGACCCAAACATGTCAAACCAACATAATGAGGAAAACCTGAGGAAATAAAATTTCCCAAACTTGTTTGCAAGTTTACATTCATACATTCACCTAATCAAAGTCAAATTAAACCAAATTTTAGTGATTTTGCCTCTTTGTTAGTGTACTCACCCACAGTTTAGCAAATACACATGTTCATATATAAATTTTCTTGTTTATATGGTAAATATGCTTGTTTATTTGGAAAATATGCCCTTACATGTGCAAATCCACCATCGTGTCTAGAAAATCCACCCCTATGTATGGACCATTTGTCTCTGTTATGCAAATTTTCCCTTGCATGTGCAAATTCATCCCTACACATGCAAAAGCACTAAAGGGACACCTGAAGAAATAAAAGAACTAAAAATTCCCAAATTTATTAGATTAATCCACAACATGGGTCCCACCGAGTGTGCCAAAATGTGTTCATGAAATTTATGCTCAACAAGTGAATGGATTAAGTATAAAATCAAACAAACACAAGATCGAACCAACACTCAAGATAAGGAAAAAGAGATCAAATTAACATGAACTATCATAGAATAAAGTATATCAAACCTATTGTTGAGTAGGTTTTCCCTTGATGTTTGACTAGATGCGCACTCACTCATAAAAATTTCAACATAATGACACTTGAATGATAAAGGAGTGAGATCAAGATGAAAGTGGTCAAGGGTTGTATAAATAGTATTTTGGATGAAATGGATGACGGGTCAAGATTGGTTGACAAGGATAAAGGGTCAAGGATGATAGGATCCTCTCACCTCCTAGATGGTGCCAAAAATCACCATGAGGTGATTTGAGAGGGAGATAGAGGATTAGATAGGTATAAAGGGATTAACACTTCCTTTTGGGTACTTGAGTAGAAATACATCGGGTATTCTCCAAAAGAGGGTGCATTTATGGCTAAGTGTGAGGGCTTGGATTGTGTAGGGATTTAAAATGGGTCAAATACACTTAATTAGGATCAGGAAATGTAAAAATATTAGCTATAGGGTTATGTGGATATTACAAGATAATAAAAAGTGACAAAGGATGTAGCACATGAGGAGGGTAATTGAATAAATACAATTTATATTTGATTGTTTGGAAGAAGGCGATAAATGTAAAGGTAAACAATTAAAGGTAATTATTTACTTTAGGCTAGGACTTAAGAAAGATAAAACAATATAGGGTCCAGATATTAATTAAGTAATAGGATATTACTTAATTAATATAAATGATGAGGATTTAAACGAAATAGGAGTAAATTGACCAAATATGGTCAATTTTAGGTGTCTGCAACACCCTCCTTTCCTTGGTTTTAGATGATGTCCCTCTTCAAACTATTTAGATGGAGTTATAGATGAAATCTCTAACATGTTCTATGATCATGTTCATTCTTTTTGCAATGAGAGCAAAAGCTCTTATGCTTGCTTTTGGAAAAATAATTCTTCCTCTTCAAAGTCTTAAGCTCTTCATTGGTAAGCTTATCGTTCTTACAAAAAGAAGGTAGATTAATGGTTATTCAAACCATACATTATATGTAGATGTTCTTTCTAAAAATTCTTAACCATGTCATCTTTCTTTTTACAAAATAAGAAAACAACATCAAACTCTTGTCTTGCATACCTAGATCTCTTCTATGGGTTGTCCCTAAGTTTATTTATGCAAACTTTTCTCTTGGGAGATGATTGCCACCATCTTGAATGCTCTTTCATTTAGCATATTATTGTACACTATTTAGTGCCTCATCACATTTACCCAAATGATCATATAATGACTTCGTAAAACCCCCTTCACTTGGAGACATTGTCATTTTCATCTATTCACATTCTTGTCTTTGTGAGGTGCTATGCGCTCTTTGGAACCATTCTCAATAATTAGAGGCTTTAGATATTCCTTATATTTTACAAAAGGAATGCCATTTATAACTTTGGAACTTTAATCTTTTAAATTGGGTAACTTGTGCTTATTATCATTAGAAGCTTCCCACATTGCCACACTTTCATAACACTCTCTAACCTCATGCATTCTATAAAATATCTAAAAATTTCACCATGATAATTTTCTACAACATTTATGGGATTAACCACATCTTTGCCACCTTTTTCCGAGACCTTTTCCCAAATTATCTATCTTGGTTAGCATCTTAATACCAAATCCATCTGTGTGGTTTGCAAAATAACCAAAATATAACTGACGAAAAGAAATAAAATTTTGTAGTGTCCTTGGTACATATTGCTATTGGGTTTGTGCATTATTCATTGAGGTTTTTTCTTCACTCCTTCACTTTTTAATGTAGATATCAACTCCTCCTTTTCTTGTAACACTTATTGTAAGAGGAAGTATTCGTGGATTGAATACTGTATTTGTAATTTTCCACACTACTCTTGATGTGGTTGCAATGCCTTTCCCCAACTATTGACTCCTTGCCTGAATTAGATGATTATCTCTTTATAACTCTTCAATTTTCTCATACATTGTCTTGTACCATGGTTATTATTTTCCAACTACAAAAAAGCCATGCTTTTCAACAAACTTTGGAGAAATATAAAGGCAAAAAATAAGTCAAAAAATTCTCTAACACATGGAAATCTGCTCTAATACCACCTTTTTTTGTAATTTGGGGTGGATGGTTCACATTTCTACTCATCAATAATATGTAATCCTAGAATAGTGTATAAAAAAGGTCCAACGATCCAATGTGTACACAAGTCAATAAAATATGGAGTTTTTAAATCCAATTAATGAAAATCATCCTAGTAACACTTGATAAATATGTAATCCCTCGCATGCTATAGCCATGTGTTTTTGCCATTGCTTAATAGTACAAACTCAAATGGAAGTTGAAAGAATGCTCAAAATAACTTACAAATGAGATAGACAAGCGAGTGCATACACAAAAATAAGGAACCATTAAATAATTGTTTATCATGAAGAGATACCTAATGTGGAAAAAAACTCCAGAAATGAATTCACTGTAATACAATTTGACAAGTATCAATCTCTTTAGGATTGAGATACATACCTATCAAATATGGATCATCTCAAAATCTTGTAAATGTCTTCCATAACCATAGTGTAAAAGGGTGAAAAAGAGACATAAAACATCAATTAGCATGCTTCATCCTCGACCTAATTAAAACAACATTCATCTTAACTCCTCTTAGCTATGATCCCTGAAAAATGAGTTGAATCATGTTGGAAGTTGTCTTGAATGCCAACAAAGATTCTAAGATGTCCCATACCATCCCAAAAACCTCCATAAGAATAACATAATTATTTTATTATCTACTAACACCTTTATAATATATATTTGATAACACATATCTCATTTAGGCTTCTTGATGATACTATATGAGCTAGAATGGCTTGACCCTAACTATCCAAATATCTACCTACATTGATTTCTTATTTCACAAAATGACCATCATTAAATATCATTCTCATTGTAACAAGTAACATATTAGGGTCTAAATGCAAAATTATAGGAATAAATGAAATTTAAAATATAGCTCAAACCAACACTTGAATATTAATTTTTTTTTTTATCAATAGTATATCAAAACTAAAAGAGAAACCCTAATAGAATTGCTAAGGATGGGTAGGGTGGTAAGAAGAATATTGCAATAAAGAACACAAACCTTAATAGAAATAATCTATGAACAAGTCAAGCATATAAGAGCGAGCCCAGATCCAAAAATATAATGCAAGCTAAAAAAAATGATATGGAAAAATAGTTAATGTACAATGTAGAACCCTAAAAAGAAGATGGAATTGTGTAGAATGAATGAGTTAAAAAACTAAAAGAAAATATGCTTTCCTTATGTGTAACTTATGCTAATCTAATGAAATGCATTCAAATAGACACAAATCAAACTAGGTTAATACATGATAATGGAGTGACTAAATTTTGACAAGTGAACTTGCTATTTTAGGAAAGTAAAAAGAAGATAAGGTTACCTAACTCTATGAATGAAGAATAATGTCAAGAGAATAGAATTCTAGAATATACTTAGATGCTTGATTTGGAAATATTACATTGCCTCTTTGTTAGTACAATATCTTGTTCTTTGAGCTAGATTTATGTTTTTAGAGGACACATTTGTGGATCAAGTACAAAGTTGTAGTTATATAACAAGTTCATAATCATCATTACACATAGTGATGTTCTATTTTGTAACTTTTCTCGATGAATGAATATATACTATTCTCTTCTTGATGATCTAGGGACTTGTTAGTACTTAGAAATATGCTAAGGATTATCAATTTCTTGCAAGGAGACATTTTATCTTCGACCAACCTTTGAAATGTGAATAATATTTAAAAGCAAAATACAAGCACTCTTGGTATGTATATTTGTTACTCTTTTATGACGCCACATCAAAATGTATCACAATTGATTAACT
The DNA here is from genome assembly GCA_018584345.1 of Thuja plicata. Lineage (NCBI taxonomy): Eukaryota > Viridiplantae > Streptophyta > Pinopsida > Cupressales > Cupressaceae > Thuja > Thuja plicata. The sequence continues at coordinate 1,070,966 of MU226825.1, forward strand.
CAATGTTATAGGATGAGAAAAAGAACATGTGCATACTTGATAACTAGGAGATGATTGTAATGAATGCATTAAATGTCTGTAATATTAGCACAAATAATGAAAGTGCACTAAATGTGTGTTTTGTTGGCTCAAGGTTGGAGCGTGAATGTGACTAGTTAATTAAATTTTGAATTTTAAATGAAATGGGACAAGTCCCTAAAACTATTTGAGGATAGATTTAGCTAGAAAATATTAGAATAAGGTAGGTGCATGGGTGAATGTAGTAAATATGGTAGATAAGATGAATGGTAAGGATAGATGTATAGGGATATGTACATGTATAGTTGGATAAAAGGCTACGAGAATGAATTCAACTTCATAAAAAATTGTTCCATTATAAAAACACTTATATGAATCAAAACATTTATTTCGCGCGCGCGCGCACGAGAGAGAGAGAGAGAGAGAGAGAGAGAGAGAGAGAGAGAGAGAGAGAGATATCACTATTTTGCGNCATTTATTTCGCGCGCGCGCGCACGAGAGAGAGAGAGAGAGAGAGAGAGAGAGAGAGAGAGAGAGAGAGAGAGAGATTTCACTATTTTGCGAGAGACTTATGCAAGAAGAATGTGAATGTCAAACATCACCTTTAGAGGATTAAATGACAAAAGATATGAAATTTCAACTTGATAGTAAGTTCAACCATTGTAATATACAATTTATGTAATCTTGTCTCATGTGTTGTTGCCCTTGTGACTAAACTTCTGATGATATGACTATTTTATTCACCTACTTTTCGTAGCTTCATTCTTACAAATTACTTTATTACTTTGCTCGTAATTCATAATAGAAAATCCCATATTAAAAGCATAAATAATTTAAAACTATTAATCCTTAATCACTTATATTATTTAATTCATATTTAATTCATAAACATCATTAAAATCATTCATATAAAAAAATTCTTACACAATCTTCCTCATACTTTATACATTGTACATAAGCCTAAGAAAAGTACCCAATTGCCAAAAAGTACCCTTAGCTGTCGTAAGTCGGTATCCAATCATTATTCTAAACCAATCCAAAACAACAAATACGAGCTATGCATATTGCTTCCTCTATTTCTCCTAAGACAAAACTTTAGACATAGAGAAAAAGAAAACAAAAGCCTAAATTAAACACAAATAAAAGCATTACACTTCTTAATTCTCTAAAAAGAAACGAAAAGCAATCCAAAACAAGACCGACCTGTCGTCGAAGAAGATGAAGAGGAATGGTGAGATGATCGGAGGATCCTCCCATCAATGGCGGATAAGTACGGAATAGCTGTAAAAAGAATAGAAAGAAGAACACTTTTATAATTAATAAGCCACATGTCTGTAGGAATTAAAGAAGCTTATAGGGTTTTTGGAGAAGAAATTAACAAATCGGAAAAGAGATGAAGGATCAGGGAAGTGCCACCAAATTGGTGCTTCGGCGACTGCCTCCAGCGCTCTCGGAGGCCGCGCTGAGGGCGCAGATCGAGTCGGGCTTCAGCGGCCGCTACAATTGGCTCGTCTTCCGCCCCGCCCGTACCAGGTACAATTTTCCCTTGCTAGGGTTTTGGAAATTCTAACATTCATTCTCTTTGTTGCGTTTATCTTTTTTGAGTTTAGGGTTTTAGATTGAATTTTTAAGGTTCTGCGTATTCTGGGTTTTGGCTTTTTTTCTGAACGAATATTTAATGTTTATTTTGTGAACATTTTTTGATGTTGTGGGCAATTAATAGTTTTTAGAAGGGAATCGTAATGTTTATTGTTAAAAATTTGACTATTAATAATTAATATTCTTTTTAATTTAGGATTGTAGATTGGAATCATGCCACTCTGTTTAATTTAGGCTTTAAGAACTTAATTATAATGTCTGGTATAGTTCAAGGATTATACCGTTTCTTCCCCAATTACATACAATTCCCTTATAAGATGGCAGTAGGGGCAGGGGTTCTCGCCTGATGACAATCGTCATAGGTGCTTTGGGACTTGAACCATCGTCCATGTGGACCGCTTCGACCATTCATCTCCTGCGCACATGCAGTTTAGTGTAAGATTCAATCGTCAATTTTTCAGTAATTAAAGCTTTGCATACTTTCCGAATTTTAAGATACAATTATAATTCTTGGGATAGTTTAGGATAGAAGAATGAATGCTATATACTCTGCATTATTTAGGTTTTAGAATGGATTTCAATGCTTTGGGCCTTTTAGAATGAAATCCTAATGCTCCGTATAACTTAGGTTTTAAGAAATTATAACTTGTGTTGTGTTTAACTCACGCAATTAGAATGGACACTTGCCATAGTGCAAGATTTAGGACTGTTCTAAGTGGTTCATCTCCGGACATCGAGAACCATAATTAATGTATTGGTATAATTTAGGTTTCTAAAATGGAATCATAGTGGATGGAACATTTAGGATTTAATTATTTCTCTGTATGACTTAGGTTTTATGAATGGAATCATAATGCTCTGTATAACTTAGGTTTTGAGAATCTATACTTATTACATAGTACTTTGTATAAATTAGGCTTTAAGAGTCTATACTTATTAGTAACTGTTGTGCATAAATTATTATAATGGACATTTGCTGCATTATAACTAATGCCTTGATTAGATTTTTGCAATAAAATTATGGACGTTTAGTATAGTTTAAAATTTATGAACAAATAGTTAATACTTAGTATAAATTAGCCTTTTTACAATGGAATTATTATTTGGTTTATTTGGGGGTTTCTTGCATCGACTAATGGTTATGACTTTCTGTGACTATCCACATGTAGCACATAAAAAACAGCAAAAAATTCATATTAAAATCAATAAAACTGTAAAAGAGGGCTCCACCAAGGTCCCTTAATACAAAAATTCTTTTAAAAAAGATGCTTATTGTTCTCTTGCATTCACCAAAAGAGGAGGGAAAAAGGAAAAGAGTAGAAAAATGAGGAAAGAGTAGAAGATGAGCATTTACTGAGATGCCCCCCCCAACCCCCAAAAGTTTTTAAAACCAATACGTATTGATGTTTTACATAAATCAAAAGAGGAGGAAGAGTGGAAGAGGAAGATATCAATCTAAATCTGAATATTAAGCCTGTTGCTCAATGCACCCATGTACTATGCATTAGGCCAATATTTCTTTATGTGGAGTCCCTCAATATAAATCATGTTGTTATTTTGCCCATGCTTATTATTGGTCTATTAGATGGATTATGGAATCAATGAAGTGTCATAATGCTTATAATGCTTACTCTTTGAAATTTCAACTTCTTTTGGTATGTTTATGTCATGTTTAGGTATATTTGATCTATTTATATTTCAAAAATTCAAATATTTATTATATTATTTCAATAGCCACTCGCCTGCTGCCCTTAAACTCCACCAAATAAATTGACTATTATAAGTTTCTGCTTGACTTGGTTTTTAACTTTTAAGAGAGTTTTTTTTAAAAAAAACATTTATTACGCCGAAGGCATTTTTTTTTGGAAGAGACGAGCTATCTAGGCGCATCAACGACTCACATAGCACCTGCAGTGATGCACGACCATTGTAGCAATATTGTCTGTTCATTTTGCATCAATGCTATTCCAGCCTGAATTCCCAGCAGACAAGGCGATATTGCGAGCGTTTGCAGAATCCACTGCCCATGGATTCTGTGGGAGTTTTCTGCGGAAAAGCCCATCAGTCTTACTAAATTCAGATGAGGAATCCCCCCAGGGTTCCTACATCTGCACAGAATTCACTCGTTCCTTGTCATTAAATAGAGATAAGCAACATAACTGATGATTACAACTGGGCATTTAATTTTACCCTGGGATGTCGTTTGAATTCTGAGATAAGCAACAGAACTGTACAAATTAGCGCTTGTAAGGAGTGAAAAGAGCTGGGGCACATCAAATAATCATGGCAGACCATGTGACCACTTTTCTGTGAGGGATTCAGACAGATTGCTCTCCACATGTTGTCCAAACATTGGCAAAGAGGTGTGGGTAGCTGGTAATAGCTTCCAGTTCACCAGTTCTGCCATCAACAATTGCTTGTAAGTTTCTAGAGCCTTTTTATCAAATTCACTTTCTGCAAAATTTCCCAATCATTATGCTCCATGAATCGACATCTCTTTGAGGCCTTATGTCAAACAATTTATGTGCATTATTTATAATTTCGCATTTTTTGAACCTGTGTTACCAACTATAATATCTGACAAAAAAACTCCCTACCAATATTATTCAATGCGTATCCATACCCTAGTACAAGCTCCTAATCCTGGCGCAGGCTCAGAGGAAGTAAGCAAAGGTTGAGGAGTGGGCTTTACACCTTCCTATTGTGTTGGTTTAGTGCTTCCTAAGTCTTTTCAACAAAAAACCCTTTGTGCGCATGCTACGATAATGGTAGCTATGGCACCATAATTCTTTAAGGCATTTTGTGACACTGTTGGCATGGCGATTACAACAGGGCAGTTATTTTTGTCCTCGGGTGCCATCTGTATTCTGAGATAAGCAACAGAACTGTTCAAATTAGTGCTTGGATTGTTATTTGTTTTCAGAGAGTATATATTTATTTGCAGATAACAGTACCCATGAGAGAAATTGGCATTGGCAAAACCCCCATATTTGAAAAATGCAGTTCTACAAGAGCAATTTCTGAAGCAGAGGATTTTGCAGGCTACTCGTGTGACCAGATCTGGAATAGTATCGTTTTTCCAGTTATATGTGAAATAGGAAACATGATCCATTTCCAGAAAATGAGTATCTGTGCTAAGGTAATCGGATATCTCTGCAACAGGGCATGATCCAAATTTTAGATAATCAATAGATTTTCAAATTCAGCAGAGTGAGTTCAGTGCTCCACTTTTGATTTTTATGAACATGTTTCTTATCCTCCTTGTTAAACCCAAATTAGGATCTGTGTCACATAAGATTGGTGCAACTATGGATGTGATTTGTAAAGGACACATCATATGGACATCTGTAAAATTTGCAAAAGAATTTGAATTCTGCAGTCCCAGGTGGATAGAATATTCAATCATTTTGGATTTTGCGAATGAGGTTAAAAATTTCTGAGAGAGGGAGTATGCTAGGACATCATCAATTAACTACAAGTGCTTCTGGTGCTGATAAAAACCCAGATTACCACTTTCTTGCAATTGTTTTCTGTATGAAATTAATAGATATGTTTTGAAGAAGACTACTCACGGGGAGATTTTCTTATATGATAAATAGCTTTCAAATCTATGATAAATAACTTTTAGTTACAAATGTTTCAAAACTAACCATCATGAGTTAGGGAAGGGCTATTAGATATCAGAGAAACTGCTGGAATGCTACTCTGCCAGGACACCGTCTATCCAGCAAATTAAAATGTAGTTTCTGTTCTCATGTCATAACTCTTATATTATAGTATGCATCTGATGGTATCTGACAGACCGTACATCCTGCATTCATGGATGGAAGCGTCAGTACCATTTGTTGTTTCAGATTATATCATATAGTACATTAGTGTTTGAAGAAAAAACCGAATTTTTCTCAAATTAGCCTTCCACACTTCTTCCACACTTCTTCGGTGTACCCATTGCACACTCAGGTGCAATTGCTAGTATTATTTTAATAGCCACAACTCTGCTGTCTCCAAATTCCTCCCATGACTATTATGAGGTGCTGTATGGATTGGGTGTTAATTTTAAAAAATTGTTGCTCTGTACAACTTAGGTGTTAGTACGAATCTTTATGTCTTTAATGCATGTTTAGGTTTTAGTTGTTTTTGTGGTTTTAGATAAAGTTTTTAGTGATCTAGATGACATGGGTGTTCAGAATGACTTTTTATTGAATTACACAGTATGAGGATTCAGAATGAATTGATTGGAAATGGGGTAGAACAATTGTGTATCTAATATGAGTTGATGGGTGTCTATATTTTGGCAACCCATTGCAACTGGAGTCCACTGAACTTATAAGTTATAACGTGTGTAGCTAAGTTGCCGGTTCGGATGCGGGTTCGAGATTCGGGTTCGAAATGCGTCCAAATTTTTTTTGGGCTGGGTTCGATTCGTTTTGTGTTCGTCCGTACAATTTTTTTTTTTAAATTTATAATATATATATATATATATAAACATATGCAGCAGCAAATAAGTTCATACATTACTATGCTAATAATAAAGCAACATAGCAAAATACACCACCACATATATTGTCGTTTTAGTTCAAATGACATAACAAAATGCTAATATACACCACCATATCAATGTTTCAGTTCAAAAACAATAATGCCAACATTAATAATCACTGAATCAGTCATCAGTGATCAAAATATCATCAAAAACATCTTCATCATTCTGCTGTTGCAGATTAGGCAGCAGATTAGAAGCACAAACAGTGGCACTAGCATCAGTACTAGCAGTGTCAGGCCCAGCTTCAGGATCAGCCTCAACATCACTAGGTAGCTCGCAATCACCATCATCAATTGCAAGTGCATCAAAGTGGCCTTCCAACTCCGTAGACTCTGGTTCAATATCCCAATGCTGTGCCTCCCCTGTTTTGTAACTATTGTCTTTGTGTGATGTGAGCCTCAAGTTTGAATGCACAAGGACCAAGTTATCTGCCTTCTTGGAGTTTAGTCGGTTGCGTTTTATTGAGTTTTCAATAAAACGGGACACTTTAGGGGTTATAAGGCGAAACAAATGAATAAAAAAACAATAAAAACAAAGTGTTGAAAGTGAAAAAAACTTGAAATTCCCGCAAATTCGCCCGAAATTCGGTAAAATGGGCTGACATTCGTTTCAGGTTCGGTTTTTGTTTTTGAAATTCGTTCCGGACTCTTCAAAACGTCCAGGGTCCGTTTTAACGAATTTCTGGCGAATTACACAGACAAATCCCAAATTTGCTACGAATTCGAATCGAATTCGAATTTTGGACGAATTGAATGTCGAATTCCAGGTTGCCAGGATGAATATGGTAACTTAGGTGTGTAGTGATGGTTGATCATGATGGATCCAAATTAGATATGATGAAATACATCTTTTTGAATATTGCAAAGAGGGAAAATGGCTATAACTTATTTGTATAATTCACATTTTCACAAGTGCATTTTTAGTTGTGTCAGAATTACAATCTAAACATTTTACCATAAATTTAAAATTTTGAAGGTTGGATTATGAGAACTAATTTTTATGCTCTTTAGTATTATTGAATTTCTCATATACTGTGTAATTTTTGTATTTCATAATGATTTATTGATGCTATTGGTAATATAAATTTTCAAACGATTTTTTAAAGTGTTGCATTATATAAGTACTCAGAAGATTTTTTCATACCAAACATAATATAGGTTTCAAATTGCATTTTTGATGTTCTTCAGGGTTTTGCATTAAATGTTAAATGCTTCATGCAATTATGTTATTTAAGTTTTTATTTTACGTTAGAATTGTGATATTAGCATTTTCAGTTTATTTTGTAGTATTTTGATGTGGGCTGTCAATGGGTCATCTTCCCCTAATTTCCGTTTTGAGTTTGAAATGGAAAAAGCTGAAAAAGAACAAGCAAAGGTTTAAGAAAGTTCTTATATTTTTGATTGCACTGGAAAATTGCCAAAACTGCAATTACAAAATGTGTTATGCTTTTAACATTTAAGAACATAAAATGGAAGTTAAAACAGCTAGAGTTTATCAACCACCAGTAGTTTTATTAACACAAATTTTATCTATAGTCTGCTAAAACTTACAGACAACAGAAATATATGACTGGTCAATGCCAGGTGAGTCCTTTGTGGATCCCGGGTTTGCATCTTGTAATCATAACATAAGAAACACACATTTATTCTTAGGGTTAGTCCATAACACATGATATTCATATCATATCTATAGCATCATTTTGAACACATTAGGGTGTGGGAGAAGAAGCATGATAGGTTCGACTGAAGCCATTCATCACTAAGCCCAAGAGTGGAGCTTTGGCCCTCTCGGCATTGGTGGTAGGCAACATGGACATCCACCTGGGGTATCCTACCTAGTGGGGTGCTTGTACCCGCTTTCCCTATCCATGCTTCATCTCTTAAGATTAATAGCCATCATTATAGAGTTGGGGAGGAGATCGTAATGGAGGCTCCTCAATTGTCCTATCTAAGCCCAAGAGCGGAGCTTTGGCCCTCTTGGCCCTGGTGGCAGGCAACATGGACATCCACTTGGAAATCCTCATCATTCCCCTTTTCCTTGCACCTCTTTCCTTCTATACATGATGGGGGTTTGCAAACAGACTTTTCAAATATAAATTTCATAATACTATACAGGCAATATTAATAACATGAGCAATTATTAGATTACTAGATGCTGTTAATAATAGTTCTGAAATACTTAGGGGTTCCTATGCCCGATCTGGATATTATCTTATTGTTTAATTCTGGTAATTGCTTATGATCTAATGATTGTAATTGGTATGATATTCCTGATTTCTGTGTCTGCTTCTTGTTGCTGATTGCTGTGCTTGATTCTTCCTTGATATTTCCTTAAGATGTATTCTTTAATGATTCCGATGATTTATCTCTCTTGATGCTTTTCAATGCCTATATAAACCTGATCTATCAATCATATTCAGACGTGTGTGTGTGTCAAATATATTTCTATATATCTCTGCAGTTAGATCTGCCTCTTATATTTTCAGACAAAAAATATGGTACTATGTATATAAATTAGGCCTATGTAATTAAATTTAAATGCTCTCAATTGCCTAGTTTCTATGAGAAATTGGAGTGAATTTTTAATGCTAAGGTTTGTAATTTAGGTTTATATAATGAATATTTAATTCTTTTTTGGTGCAGTCTCATCCATAGTCACAGCCAGAGGCATCAGCTCTTTTCCAGGGCATACATTCAAATGAAGACACCACAAGATGTTTTTGAATTTGCTGATGTGTTTAACGACCACGTCTTTGTTGATGAAAAAGGTATTTGTTATTTACGCTGACTGTAAGATAAAGTTGTTAGGGTGATTCTGAAACAATTATAGTTTTTCTAATTATTTGATTATGTTGCTATGATGAACTATGATCTGTAACATAGTAGCATAAATCGTTTTGGGAAAAAATCGGCAAACCAAAAGAGTAGGATTTTAAAAAAAAATTGGGAAAAAATTGGGGAAAAATCGGATTTACAAAAAACAGTAACAATTTAAAGAAAAACAGTAAAAATTAGTTTAAAAATAAAATAAAATTAAAGGGCATTTCCACATCATAGATATATTGAGAGCAAATAAAATATAGAGTTACGCCAATAGATTTTGGAGAATAGACTTTCATCAATTATATACTTATCGCTGATTACATTGCGCAAAACATACCACAATTGCAAATTTACTATTGTTCTTATCAACAAGTAGCAAAAAGAAAATGACATGGTGCGATAGATGGTATCCTTAACACCATTCATATGCCTTGTCTTTGGTTCCAAATTTTGAATAACCTGCTAAGGTGGTCCTATTAGATTCTGAATTTTGTCTGACTAATTTTCTTAAGAACATATAAACTAGCCATTATGAATTGCTCAAGTTTTTAGTATTTGGACATTTTAACATTCACTCAGAATAATATGCAGCTTATTGACTGTGGTCTATGGAACTGCTGAAGCAGCAAGTTGTTTAAATACGTTCAAGGCCATTTTGTTTAAATCTTATGATGCCTAGGGATGCAATATATATTATATGCAAATCAAGTGTGTAGCTCTGTTCCTCACTCTGCACAATCAACTGGTAAATATTTTAGTGCACCTAAGTATGAGATCTTCAGTTATTTCAACTTCAAGTACTGATTTCTAGACATGTATAATAAACAAACAAAGGAATATATAGAGAGAAAGAAATATAAAAACAGCCTCATCCGATTTTGATGATATTTGTTATGAAACTACTTTATAAATAAATTAATTTTAAGATGTTAGAAAATAAATAGAAAAAACAATCAATTGACAAGAGTTATATCTAGTTACATGAATCTACAGAATTTGGATACAAAAACCTAGAAACCTAGAATTCCAAGACTACGGTAAAAAAAATGATTGAAAAATGTTAGATTCCTACCTGGCAATCATGGCTCAGATAACACTCTGCTCAGATGACAACACTCTTCACAGCAAAGATGGCAAACACTTCTCACAGCTTAGCAAACATGGCTCCCACTACACTGTCTACAAACGCTGCTCCCACTACACCGTTGGCAAATGCTGCTCCGTCTGCTAGAGAGTGCACAAGTGAAGACAAGCTCGCGCGGCCAATAAATAGGAAAAACAAGTTTATTTGGCGCAGCAAAACTGGTCACCAATTAATCGCGTTTTTGTCTGGGGGTTAATTGCGATTTTAATGATTTATGGGGAAAAATCGTCAAAAAATCGTTGATCATCTTTGACCCTTAAAATCACGATTTTATCAGGGAATAAATCGGCTGACAGCCCGACTCGCGATTCGAAACCGATTATTTCTACTATGATCTGTACAATGAAAGGATTTTGTTTTATTTTTGCTTAAATATGAAGCAAATAAAGCAATTTCTATAATAGTTAATGTAAGTATTTTATAATTTGTTTCTAGTTCTTCTGACATAATTGACTGTAAGTTTGAAGTAATTTGAGCTCATTCTATAATGCTAACTGCTAAGGTTATGTTAAATTTTAGACTGATTGTCAAATAATAGTCTGCTATGTGAAATGATAAGTAATTCAGAGTGAGGTGTAAGTATCTACTAAATCATTGTTTGTCTAATCGTATAATTATTATTAATATAAGGGGTTCGTTTGAATAGATTTTTTCAAATAAGTGACCATGAGTTTAATTGATTAAATTAATCGATTATGTCATTTAAATTTACATTGTTTATCAAATAACTATGTGAGGCTTCATCTAAATTTTACAGTCTGTCAAATGTTTTGTTGCATGATGAAGTAATTAGAATTATTTTTCTATAATGAAATACCAGTACGATTTCATTATTAATATTCATTGTTAATTCTCATTTGTTTTTACCCCCCTTAATTTCGTGTTTATGGAACACTTATACAGAAATATATATTTCTATGTCCAGGCACACAATGTAAATCCACAGTTGAATATGCACCATATCAAGGTGTCCCAGACACATCCAAGAAAGATCCACGTGAAGGCACCATAGACAAAGGTATAGTGCTTTTATTATTTTTGTTTTTGGAAAGATTTTTTTGATCTATTTAAAATGGTAAAGGGTATTATCACTCTTAGAATATTGTCTTTGGCCAAGCAGTCTTGACGCAGGATACTATTCTGTGTCAATCTGCAGATGCCACTTTTTTTGGGTCAGTGTGGTAAGTAAGTCTAGTTAGGCTTGGACATTACATAAATAAGGTCACATTGATTTAGTTTGCACATTCCAATGCATAGCTATATTTGAGACTCCCATTGGCTTACTTTGGACATTTGTAGACATCATTGTAGTTTCTTTTGTTCTTTCTTTCATTGATGCTTTTTGTTGGACATATGCATTTTGCCTGTTACAAGAAGTCAAAATGCTTTTTTGCTCTGAACTATTGTATTTATGATGTTCTTTATTGAACATGCTAGATCCCAAGTACTTGGAGTTTCTTGAGATGATAGCCAAACCTATTGAAAATCTTCCAAGTGCAGAGATACAATTAGAAAGAAAAGAAGCGGAAAAATCAGGTCAGTAGTGGATTACCTGTGCAAAATCTTAAATGAGTGAACTCTATGTGCTCAGCTAAAATTTTTGTTTCATTTTTTGTGGAATGAGCAAAATTTATCACTTGCTTAGAAGCTATTGTAATGCAACATATGTCTGAGAAACAAATATGGCATAGTTATAATTCCTTGTCATACAAATTTATGATGAGTGAGCAAAATCATAAACACATAGCTTTTCTTAAGCACATATGTTATTTAAATTTATTTGTCTTCATTGCAGGTACTCAAAAGGATGATATGGTTGTTACCCCTTTGATGGAGTTTGTTCGGCAGAAGCGGGCTGCAAAAAGTGGACTGGTATATATATTTAGCTATATTCTTTTTCATGAAATTTATGTTGAGATATCAAATTGGCTTTCTGGTACATTTAAACTTAAAGCATTGTTTTTCTGATATTGGTTCTCTTAAGCATTGTTAACCATAGTATGTCACATGGCCCCTTTATGGGAGCATTTTTAATTTGCTATTTTGCTTACAGGTATACCCAAATTCTACATATTACACAATTTTTATGTGTTCGTTTTCTCACAATTTACCTAATCTGGCATATATATGTGGCTTTGATTCAGAGATTATCGAATTCAGGCAGAAAGTCAGGGGGACGGCCCAGAGGAGCTGCTTCAGCTGGTTTGATTAATAAGAGGGGTATTGAGAGAAGCAAACTGAACAATGTTACGGTAAGCTTGTGTTTGTAATATTATATCTGTGGAAGTCTAACTTGATGTACTGATATATAATTGCGCCCATGAAATCCATGATTTGATATCAAAGATAAAATGTATTGCTTTTGCATGAATAATGATTTTTGAAATGTAAAGATCTAAATTTGTAATGTTATCCAGGTCATAACCTACAGTGGCTGTGAAAGAAACTATTGAAAACTGACATTTATTTATTTTAATACAAAGGCAGTTATCCTGAAGTAAGTAAAGTATGTAGTAAATAAAATTGCTCTATAGTAAACTAAAGTAAAGACAACAATCTTTTTAAATATATAATAAATAATATAAGTCCACTGTAAAATAAATTAAAAGCACTGATTTTTTTGAATAAGTAGCAAATAAAATTGCTCTAAAAGTAAATTAAAGTGACTCTTAAGTTAATTAAAAAATTCTATCTTTTTCATTTATTTAAGTATATATTTTTATATGTCCATGTGTATATGTATTAGTTTAAATTAAATAATTTATTTTCAGTGAAATAACTATGTAACCAGGCACCTTGAGATTGATATCTCTTGCCTTGTTTTAAATATATGTATTTAAGATATCTATACTAGTTATTTATCCCAAAACTAATTTATTGAAAGTTAATTTTGAGAAGTTAGAATTCACTAGTCTTAACACTAAACTGAAAATTTTTAGTCTTCACGTGCTTACTTGGGGTTTATTGTGAGTTTATTGAGTGTAATCCTAATATTTGGTATCTTAACACTAATATTTGGTATCTTAACAGACCTAGAGGCATTGAGATGACAGATATTGTGAGTTTATTGAGTGTAATCCTAATATTTGGTATCTTAACACTAATAATTGGTATCTTAACAGACCTAGAGGCATTGAGATGACAGATATATAATTGAATAACTTAGAAGCCTCATCGTAGTAATAGAGAAACTGAAATACTACAGCCATGTTTCTATGCTTTTTCTTACAAACCTCAACAAAACCAAAATTTGAGGATTGTTTACTATTCTCTGCAATTCTCTCACTATATATGCTTTTATTTTCCTTTCTAAATATCCTAAACAAGTACATAAAAATGTAATTCTTTCTTAAATGGAGCTTCGAGATCATCTCATGCAGCAAATTATCTTTGTACATAGTTCCATAGAGTATAGGGGAGGGGTTTTGGGGACAGGGGGATGGAGGGCCTAAGTTTAGGGATGGTGGGGCCTAAAATTGCTCTATAGTAAACTAAAGTAAAGACAACAATCTTTTTAAATATATAATAAATAAAATAAGTCCACTTTAAAATAAATTAAAAGCACTAATTTTTTTGAAAAAGTAGCAAAGAAAATTACTCTAAAGTAAATTAAAGTGACTCTTAAGTTAATTAAAAAATTCTTTCTTTTTTGTTTATTTAAGTATATATTTATATGTCCATGTTTATATGTATTAGTTTAAATTAAATAATTTATTTTCAGTGAAATAACTATGTAACTAGGCACCTTGAGATTGATATCTGTTGCCTTGTTTTAAATAAATGTATTTAAGATATCTATACTAGTTATTTATCCCAAAACTAATTTATGGAAATTTAATTTTGAGAAGTTAGAATTCACTAGTCTCAACACTAAACTGAATTTTTAGTCTTCACGTGCTTACTTGGGGTTTATTGTGAGTTTATTGAGCGTAATCCTAATATTTGGTATCTTAACAGACCTAGAGGCATTGAGATGACAGATATATAATTGAATAACTTAGAAGCCTCATCGTAGTAATAGAGAAACTGAAATACTACAACCATGTTTCTATGCTTTTTCTTACAAACCTCAACAAAACCAAAATTTGAGGATTGTTTACTATTCCCTGCAATTCTCTCACTATATCTGCTTTTATTTTCCTTCCTAAATATCCTAAGCAAGTACATAAAAATGTAATTCTTTCTCAAATGGAGCTTCGAGATCATCTCATGCAGCAAATTATCTTTGTACATAGTTCCATAGAGTATAGGGGAGGGGTTTTGGGGACAGGGGGACGGAGGGCCTAAGTTTAGGGATGGTGGGGGAAACAATGGGGGGACGAGCCAGAGTGGTGGTGGGGGACATAATACTTGAAAAAATAGTTATGAAAAGATGTATAAGAATCAGAAATGGAACTTTTGCAGACTAATAAAACTTAGAAACTACTAACCTTTGAAGTGAAAGCTAACATTACAACATTGAACAAAAAAAATGTCGAATATGAAATTTATATTATATTCAAGATACTCTTTTACCTTGCATTTGCAGCTCTCACTCACACACACACACTATTAGCTTCTTGTTTATTTGCTTTTGTCAGTTGAAATGAGGATTTGAGGGTGTTTTAAAAGGTTTGTGGGGCTTAGATGGGGCCCATAGGCCATTAGAGTTTGGCCTTGGGCATAGGGATCAAACATTTTTTTTAAATACCTTTTTGGCCATTCGGCCTTGGGAGACTCTTGGGAGTCCCTTGGACGTTTCAGAGACTTCCTGGCGTCTCCAGTGTCTTGGTGTATTTGAGGCGGTAGAGCAAGGGGACATTGTCTTAGAAACGTAAACACCCATGTGGAACATTGCTTTGTACAAAACAGTTCAATCTGATCTCAACAATTATCTTCAGTGTTACCTCAAGTTTCTGGGAAGGGGATGGGGGGACGGGTTTCCGAGACGGCAATTTTTTTTGCCAAGTTTGGGGATGGCAGGGGATGGCAAAGGGGACGGCTATATAAATATAGGGAAATTTGCATATATACATTATATTCATATGAAAGCATGGATAAATCATGCCATTTAAACATCATACTCCTAGAACCTTAACATACAACATTTCAATATTCAAACTCAATACTCAATATGCATTCATAATTCGGAATTCATTGTTAATATGCATGTAATATTAAAATAAAAACATACATAAATTGAAATACACCCAAGAACATAATTCGGAGTTCATTGTCAATAGCAACAAGAACAATACCCACCTTCCAAATTGAAGCACACTACTATCATTTAAGTTTGATAAAAATTATCGGTGTACACGTTATAGGCATAGCGTTACAATTGCTTTGGAGGATAATCATTTGCACATTATTGCCAGTCCATGAAATAATATTCCTATGAAATACTAACATGAAAAACCTTGGAAACTGTGTTGGAGTTGACTGTTGCAGGTTTGACATCGACTCCAGAAAGGGCTGCTACAGATAGTGGATCAAGTATATGTCTCCCAATGCTCTTCTTGCTCTAGACCACATTCTCCAAAGAATCTAAATTGGGGTTACACCGTTAGTCCCCTAAAACTACACCTCCAGTTCATTGTAAGTGGACTGATATTAATACAAACAAGTTTGCTATACAGTTCCTATCATGATATAGGTTTGTTACAGCAAGATAGCACCTTGATGCAACCTCTACTTTTCATCAAATCTTCCACAAAGGATCCAAACCAGCACAAAACCAACCTAGCACTGATGTATTGCCACAAAATGACATCAAGATGCATGTTCCAGGACTTTAATGCACTTTTCATAGTTTCCCAAAACCTTGCAAACAGTCTGCTATATGATTTTGAGCGTGTAGCATGACTGTAATAACATTCTTAATTTAACAATTCTTAATGTAATGATGCCAAATACTAATCAAACAACCCCAAATAGTAGGAATTAACTACCAAACAGATAGGGCAAACTTGGAAGGAGGGGCCCACTTTAAAATTAAAAAGAAAGGGTTTTATAAAAGAAAAATGTGTTTTTAAGTGCTGATGCAGCCTATCCTATTGGGGGGTTTTAGGCCGGGGACGCATCCCCAGGTAACACTGATTATCTTATGTGAGGTTCTGTGGATGCTGCAAAATGGAACTATAATATAGGATATGGACTTGCAAGTTTTTGTGTTTGAAGAGGCAGTGAAGGAAAATGTGTCACTACTAATTCACATACCTTAATAGTGTTCCTTGATTGAATATGTTTCAGTGTTCTAAATATTGTCAGTTTTAGTCATGCTTTAAAATTCTGTGAAATAGAATAAGTAAACAGTACATAGCTACAGATCTGTAACAAAGCAGCACAAAAGCCAACAAGTCAACAAAATTTGTAATCACCTCTCTATCTGAAAGGTAATGCATCAAGATTTCAGGCATAGCTGCAAACTCTGCGAGTACTCTCTGTTTTTGTACTGTTTGAGTTTTTACAAGTTTAACTGAGTTTTTACAGACACAGAAAAACCATGGGTAAAAACATTGATGTGGGTAACACACTGGTTAAAACATGTTTCTCATAGGTTTATATTGCTATAAAATCATGCATTTTTTCTTTTGAGATGTCTTTTTTTTTTATTGATGATAGATTGAATATATATTAATATCATAAAAATGCTTACATATGTCTGCCAGAAGTTCCTGGAATTTTCACCATATAGACTTCCTACACCTATATTTGCAGCTCATATTCATGCTGCGTTACAGATAGCCATTAAGGCAATGATCAAAACCTACTACATCTGCAATATGCTTCAGTCCAAAAACTATCTAGTCGGAAATACAACAGTAAATGACTAAAAACAATCCTTTATACATTCAGTATCGAGCCCATCGACATACAAAAGTGGGATCGACATACAAAAGTGTATGATTCATTGAGCATATACTATTTTTTCCTCCATATCTTGAGCATTTCCTCCTTTGATTCATTGGGAATGAAGCATCCACCTCGCTTGTCCCTTTTGACCTTTTTGACCTTTTTATCTGCTTCACAGGCCCAACATCTCCTGTCTTTGGCTTCAATTTTGCAATGGACTTCTTGGGAGTGGACTTCATGTTCCTCCTCTTCATTGCTAGTCTCTCCATCCTCTCTTCCAAATTTTGTATAAACATCAACAGCTCCTCCCAGCCCTTCCTCACATCCTTGATTTGCTTTTACTTTGGCTCAGACGAACTCCAAACAAGAAAAGGTTGGTAATCCCTCGGAGCATCGTCAATCACCCTCCATGGCCCATCTCCAGTCGCCAAGCCCACCCCCGGTTCAGCTCTTCCCAGTATGGGGATCATTCCCCCCGCCCAGTCCGGCTTGACACAAAACCGCATGACCTTCAAAGCTTCCTCTCGGCTCCCCAACTGTAAGGCCCATGCCATGAAAATAGATGAGATGTTCAGATTGGTTCTCGATGTAATGTCCCTTTCTCCGAGCTACGCC
This sequence comes from Thuja plicata, assembly GCA_018584345.1. Classification (NCBI taxonomy): domain Eukaryota; kingdom Viridiplantae; phylum Streptophyta; class Pinopsida; order Cupressales; family Cupressaceae; genus Thuja; species Thuja plicata. The sequence continues at coordinate 1,088,541 of MU226825.1, forward strand.
ATTTTGGCGCCTGATTAGCCTATCTCCCCATCCAGATAGGCTAATGGCTACTTTTGGAGGCCAGCTAGTCACATGCTTTACTTGGGTAATTTTTAAGTATTTGGGAGCCTTTTTTATAGTTAAGTCACTTTATTTTATAAAGTGAGTTTATAAAGTTACGTTATGACTTAAAGTCATTTTATATTAAAAAGTAACTTTAGTGACTTAAGTGTACTTTATCCCACATGGAATTCTGTGCTTTCCCTCATATCGAGGTTATAAAAGCAAAAAGCTCTCCTTGGGAAAGACACCATGAATTTTATAAAAAAAGAAGAGAAACTGATCAAGTTGCATATGTGACTCGTTATTTCTCCAAGGACGCAAACCCTTGATAGATTTCTTGAAGGTTGGACGCAAACCTAGCCTTCTACATAAGGTGGATTCACACAGGGTCCATAGTTGAATCAAAATAGTGAACTTGGACTTAAGTTTTCAGAGCTTTGTATATTTTGGTTCCATAGTGCTTGTGCCTTGGCGTCAACTTCTGGTAATAATGCAGTCTTGTTCGAATTGCTTGGCTACATTTTGGTTTATTAGGGGTGGCGTCTAAGAGTCTTAAAGAAAGCATATAAGAGCATAAATAGCACACCATCTTTGACTCCACGGGCTGCGTGTATTGGGACTGGTTCATCACCCGTGGCCAGTGAGTCTGTAGCAGCAATGGGAGGATAGACATCTGTTGAGGATGTGGTCAGAGTAGCTGACGGGGGACTCGTCGTGACTGCTTAGCACCACATAAAACTTGTAGAGGGCTGATGCCATACGACATGACTGGAGGTGACGGGAGATAGTTGGAGTTCGGGAAGATCACTTCTGTTTTGGAGAGCATTGTTTTACACACCACAAATAAGAGTCTTGGCATCCACAACTTCCAACGCAAGCAATATTTATGTACACCGATATTCATTGATAGTGTGGGCATATACAACTAAGGTGTTGGTTAATGAAGGTGCACACTAATACAACTCTTTTTTTTGATAATATCTTACAACGAGCTCTGTTTGAATCTTATTCAAATCTCTATTTGAATAGGTATGCATAGCAGGCACAAACCTTACAACTTTAAACATAACAGAGTTGAACAGGAACAACCAGAATCCTCAATACAGATTGATATAGAGAACAGTCATACCGAAACAGACAAGGAGGTTGTATTTGAACAAGTTACTCGGGGTACAGATATGGCTGAGGATACAGAGAGAGAGGCTAGGGAAACATTGAGGGCCATACGCGACGAACAGGATTATATTGCTGATGTATTACAACAGCTTACAGGGGTTATCCAACAATTGACAGTAGCATCCAGGAGACCCCAGAGTCATCACAGTGGTGGAGGCAGTGTAGTAGGATAACCTAGGGTAGTTAGAGCCCCCACTCGTAATTCAGATAGGCCCCTTATGTCTAACTTCGTGGAGAATAATGCAGGCAAAGAGGTAGCACAACCTAAGGCAGCGGGCATTCTTCCAGAGAATGTGATGACCATGCATGAGTGGAATATGCTACTAGATAATGTCAAAGATGATTTAACCTTTCCCCAATATATGGCTCAGAAGAGAGAATTTGGCAGGGTTCAGCAGGATAGGAGACCTAGGGGTCAGAACAGGGATTTAAAACATGTAATGAACAAATTAACTCTCCCTACGTTTGATGGCAGCGGTAAGACATTCGCGAGAGCTTGGATTCACAAGCTAGACACCTTCCTAACCCTCAAACCCCATGTCAGAAACAGAGGCTATTAAGTTTGCCACAATGCATTTAGAGGGAGCAACATATGACTGGTGGCATCACGGTCTTGTCACCGAGGATCATGGGCTGATTACTTCTTATGAGATGTTCAACACGAATTTGATTACCCGTTTCGACAGGAAAGACATAAAGGTTTATTACAGGAAGTTAGCTCAGTTGGGATAGAGTGGGTCCTTGGACCACTATATTGATGAGTTTCAGAGGATTTCCATCATGGTTCCTGATATATTTGAGAAGAGGAAAGTGATGCTGTTCATTGAGGGTCTACAAGATAGATTAAGAGGTTTGGTTAGAGTTCTCAAACCAAACACTTTGGATGACGCTATTAAATTAGCACATGACTTGGATTCACCTTCTATATTGCAATTGCCTAAGAAAACATTTAAGGGATCCTCCTCATTTCAAAAGAACAAAAATCAGAATAAGAGTATGCAACTTAGATTGGATCTTGAGACAAGAAATGAGTTGAGGAGGAAATTATGCTTCACATGTAGAGAGCCCTGGACTCCAGACCACAGGTGCCTTGGAAAAGGCAAGATACATTACATTGAAGTGGCTTCCGATGGTGAATACGAACATCATGAGGGCAGTGATGTTGAGGACATCGATGAGGAGGCTCGGGAAGACAACCGATAGAAGAAAAGAAGAGGAAAGCCCCCCAGGAGCAGCCCCCTGTTACTTTTGCGTCTCTTTTTGGGATTCCCACATGTCACCCTTTCCGTTTGAAGGGGTGGTTAGAGGACAACGAATCGTTTGCCTGCTGGATACAGGTGCCACTCATAACTTTATTAGCACAGGTATGGTTTCTAGGAGGAGATTACAGATAGATGGCATTCCCGAGTTTGAGGTTAAGGTGACTGGAGGAGACTTGTTGAGCTGTACAGGGAAGATCTCCGGACTCCCGATTCACTTTGGGGATTATCTTTTAGAGGTTGATTTTTATGTCATTGATTTGGACATTCTTGATTCCATTTTGGGTATGTAGTGGTTACAAACCCTAGAGAGATGCACTATTGACCGCAAGTTGAAACAATTGCAGTTTATGCAGGGTGATCAGCAGATTGTACTTAAGGCCATGCCAGATGGTAGGCCCAGGTTAGTATCAGCTCACAGGATGGAGGCCATCATGAGGCATAGCAATATGGAGTGGGTAGCCCAGTGTTTCATATCCTCTAAATCCACACCAGATTCAGGGCAGCAGGTTCACATTGACATCCAGAATGTGCTTGATAGGCACAAACGGGTTTTTGAGGACATCCCTCCAGGTATACCTCCAGACAGAGGTTTTGAGCACATCATTGAGTTGGAGGGCGCCAAGCCCGTGATCACTACTCCTTATCGTCACCCCAGACACTATAAGGAAGAAATAGAGAAGACGATCAAGGAGCTTCTAGATATGGGGCACATTAGGCCCAGTTCCAGCCCCTTTGCTTCTTCAGTAGTTTTGGTGAAGAAGTATGGTACTCTTCGTATGTGCATTGACTACCGTGCACTAATAAGAGAAGCATTAAGAACATGTATCCCATTCCCCGTATTGATGAGTTACATGGATACCATCAGATACGTGTCCGCAAGGAGGATGTTCATAAGACGACATTCAGATGTCACTACAGGCACTATGAGTTTCTAGTGATGCCATTTGGGCTCACTAATGCACCTGCTACTTTTTAGTCATGCATGAACCATATATTCAAAAGGGAGTTGCACAAAAGTGTTTTGGTGTTCTTTGACGACATTTTGGTCTTTAGCAGGACATGGGAGGAGCACTTACAACACTTGGATGAGATTCTTAGCATTATGGGGGAACAATCTCTATTTGCGAAAGAATCCAAGTGTGAGTTTGGATTGACTGAGATTCTCTACCTAGGACACATGATAGTGGCAGACAGAGTTAAGGTTCACCAGGAGAAAATTCAGGCAATTCTTGACTGGCCACCACCAAGGAATGTGTCAGATTTGAGGGGTTTCCTTGGACTATGTTCTTATTACAAGAGGTTCGTGAAGGGATTCTCTTAGACAACAACCTCCCTCACTGATCTTACTCGGAAAGGGGCTTTCAGGTGGACAGATGAGGCAGAGGTAGTCTTTGATAGGCTTAAGACAGTCATGAGTACTTGCCTGGCTTTTGCGCTCTTGGACTTCTCTCGTCCCTTTGTTCTAGAGTGCGATGCTTCAGGGAATGAGATTGGCGCAGTGTTGATGTAGGATAGACACCCCATAGCATACGACCAGGAAGCTTAAGGACAATGAGAGACTCTATTCTACTTATGACAAAGAGATACTTGCCATTATGCACACCCTGGCTAAGTTCAGACAGTACCTAGTGGGTGGCAAGTTTACAGTTAAGCCTGACCACAATAGCCTGCACTACTTCTTAGAACATAAAGAGTTGAATGAAAGACAACAAAAGTGGGTCAGCAAAATTCAGGCATATGATTTTGACATTGAGTATGTTAAAGGGAAAAATAACATTGTGGCTGATGCACTTTCCAGGAGACCTCTAGTAGCATCTTGTTGTGCACTATTTGAGATCTCTGCAGATTAGAAGTCTCAATTGCTGGTTGAGTATTCTAAAAATACTCAAGCTTGTCAGATTTTGGATGTTCAGTTTCAGGACAATAGTTACAAGGTGATCGATGATATTATTCTCTATAAGGATAGGATCTACCTAGTATTGGGATCTGAACTTAAGGCCAAGGTGATGAATGTTGTTCATGGTGCACCAACAGTAAGACATCCGGGTTTTTTATAAAACCTACAGGCATGTCAGAGAGAGGTTCTCATGGAAGGGCCTCAAGGATGATGTCCTTCAACATGTCAGAGAGTGCCAGACTTGTCAGCAGAACAAGTCCGAGCACGAGCATCCTGCCGGCTTATTGCAGCCCCTTCCCATTCCAACATAGAGATGGGAGGCTATTACGATGGATATTATTACTGGGTTGTCGAGAGTGCAGCGCAGGGATAGCATTTTTGTGGTGGTGGACAGACTTACTAAATTTGCTCACTTCTTTGCTATCGCATCAGATTGGTCAGCTTCGCAGGTCGCTGAGCTTTTCTTCTGAGAGATTTTCAGATTGCATGGTCTTCCCAAGACCATTGTGAGCGATAGAGACAGTAAGTTCCTCAACACCTTTTGGCAGGAGTAATCCAGACTGGCAAGCTTCGAGTTGACTCATAGCACTAGTTACCACCCATAAATAGATGGTCAGACAGAAATTGTGAACAAATGGGTGGAAGGTTATCTCAAAAATTTTGTAGCGGGACATCAGAGGGCATGGTTAAATGGTTGTATTTGGGGGAGTTTAACTACAACTCCACCTATCACATGACTATTGGCATGTCACCGTTTTGGGCTCTCTATGGCAACGAACCCCTATCTCTAGACCTAGCTCTACAGGACAACATGGCACCAATTGCGAGAGATTGGTTACAGGATCATCAGGATATTCTTAGATCTCTCAGGGAGAACATCCAGAGGGCACAAAATCAGCAAAAGATGTATGCTGATCGACATCGGACAGAGTGGAGCTTTGAGTCAGGGGATATGGTCTACCTTTGTCTTCAATCGTACAGGAAGAGTTCTTTGAAGATGAGTGGGTTCGAAAAGCTTAAGACCCGATTTTATGGTCCCTATCGCATTACTAGGAGGGTTGGTGAGGTGGCTTACGAGCTCGAGCTACCGTCAGACAACAAGATTCACAATGTATTTCATGTGTCTTGCCTCAAGAAGGCGATCGGGCAGCAGATAGTTCCATCAATTGGATTACCCCTGCTTGATGAGGAAGGTAAATTGGTTCTGGTTCCAACTGAGGTGATTGAGGTTAGAGAGAGGAAATTGCGGAACAGGGCTATCAGAGTATTTGATTCGCTGGAAGGACTTACCTATTGAGGACACCACATGGGAGGGTGAGTCTATTCTGCAGCACCCTGTGTTGAGATTGCTTGAGGGCAACCAATCCCGGGAAGGGAGGATTGTAATGTCCCCTTCTTCGAGCTAGGCCATTTTGGCGCCTGATTAGTCTATCTTCCCATTCGGATAGGCTAATGGCTACTTCTGGAGGATGCCAGTCAGTCACAGACTTTACTTGGGTAATTTTTAAGTATTTGGGAGCCTTTTCTATCGTTAAGTCACTTTATTTTATAAAGAGTTTATAAAGTTACTTTATGACTTAGTCATTTTATATTAAAAAGTAACTTAAGTGACTTAAGTGTGTGTACTTTATCCTACATGGCTTAGAATTCTGTGCTTTCCCTCATATCGAGGTTATAAAAGCAAAAAGCTCTCCTTGGGAAAGACACTATGAATTTTTATAAAAAAAGAAGATAACTGATCAAGTTGCTCATGTGACTGGTTATTTCTCCAAGGATGCAAACCCTTGAGAGATTTCTTGAAGGTTGGACGCAAACCTAGCCTTCTACATAAGGTGGATTCACACAAGGTCCATAGTTGAATCAAAACAGTGAACTTGGATTTAAGTTTTCAAAGCTTTGTAAATTCTGGTTCCATAGTGCTTGTGCCTTGGCATCAACTTCTGGTAATGCAGTCTTGTTCGAACTGCCTGGCTACATTTTGGTTTATCAAGGGTGGCATCTAAGAGTCTTCAAGAAAGCGTATAAGCATCGGGCGTGGTGTCACTACCAAGCATAAACAACATGCCACCTTCTAACTCCACGGGCTGCGTGTATTGGGACTGGTTCATCACCTGCTGCCAGCGAGTCTGTAGCAGCGATGGGAGGATAGACGTTCACTGAGGACATGGTCAGAGTAGCTGACTGGGGACCTGTGGTGACTGCTTAGCACCATGTAAAACTTGTAAAGGGCCGATGCCATACGGCGTGATTGGAGGTGACGGGAGATAGTTGGAGTTCGGGAAGATCACTTCCGTTTGGAGAGCATTGTTTTACACACCACAAATCAGAGTCTTGGCGTCCACAACTTCCAACGCAGGCAGTATTTATGTACACCGATATTCATTGACAGTGTGGGCATATACGGCTAAGGTGTTGGTTAATGAAGGTGCACACTAATACAACTCTTGTTTTTTATAATATCTTACAACGGGTTTTGTTTGAATCTTATGCAAATCTCTATTTGATGAAATATACATTCTATTACAATTTGTATGTAAAACTTGTATGACATATGTGCAAACCTTAAGCTTACGTAAGTCCCAGGCTGAATTTATTAAAGAAAAACTCAGAAGTGATTACATTCAACTATAAAATTGGAGGTCAATTTTATCTTTTTTCTATTGCCCCTATTTTGGGATATTACACTCAACCTCAGTTCTGTCTTCAAATATTCGTCCCCCAGTACCTTCAAAATGCAATCCCAGAAACGATCTTCATCATGTTTAAAAATTCCTTGCAGATGCCTCACCGTCACTTCGCCTCTGAATGCCAGAAGTTGATTTGGGGAGCTAAGAGAAAAATTGGCTTCCATATTTCTCTACAGCACCACACTGTTCACATATGTCACTTTCACAGACTGTTCCGCAAATCAGATGAGATAGACGGGTTACATCCAGAAAGTTCTGGACTAATCTTGAAACACCTTTCCCTTACGCTAATGACCAATCAATGATTACATCATCATGATTTAAACATCCTCTGTCACCTTAATGTGAAATATAAACCAATGTATCCGCTAGTCTAATGTTTCGATTCATACATATTTTGCCACCAATGTCACTTTGGAACTATCTTTTCCAAAGTGTCATGGACCTTTATACTTACCTTTATTCACCAATGCTCATAGTCATCTCCAAATCCCCTATCTGCAGGCCTCTGAAATCTTCTAGCAATTCTCCCTCACCCACTTCTGGTAGAAATACCCCTGTATTTTAGAGAGTATTTGCAACCTCGTTTGCCTCTCTTAGAACATGCGTCACCTTGAAGTCTTCAAAAGTCCCAAGCATCTCCTTGATTCTTCGGATAAATTTGTTCAATTGCCAAGCACACATTTCCATTCTGATTATCCCATTAACTATTATCTGTGAGTCACCTGCAAAGTGTAATTTCCTGACTTGCATTTTAAGCTGTCTTAGACTTGGCATGGAGTGTTTTGTCAAACTTGTATTTTATGTCTAATTGGTACAATATTGGTGAGAATACATGATACATATTTGAGCAATCCAAATCTGGGACTTGTGTGCTTATTTGAACATGAGATATATCTACTGAGGATGCTTGTGCATTGAATCAAAGACAATATTGACTTAAGCCTGGATTTTCATTGCTTTTCAAGCTAATTTCATCTATATGAATAAATAAACATGTAACATGTGTCAATTTTTTTCCATCCTGGACATCAAGACTTGTAAAATGTTAAAAGCAGTATATGCCTTTTTATTAAGGTTGGGATCTGCCATTTGTATTTTGTTAAATTTATTTTATCATTCATTTCAAGATTCTTAGATACTTTTTTCAAGTGCTTTTAATCCAAACAAGAATTTAATTGAAGCATTTTAACAGCCAAAAGCTTCCTTCAAGCATCTTATATGGATTGGAGCACTTGATTCAATATTATGACATGTTTTTAGTATGTGTGTTATACATAATTTGGCATGAACTGACAGTCGTTTTGTTAAAATTAACATAAGAATCCACATAAAATTTGCTGTGTGATCCTCAAATATAACCACCCAACATGCTTGATACACATGTTATTCTCTTGAAAAAAGTTTTATTATCACGCTTACGGATAGATAGCAATGCTACTCTTGATTTTAATTGCTTAATGTAGTTTGGACTGAAGGCATGATATTTTGTTCTTTTTAATTGTTTCCATTTGTTTGTTTTGAAGCTCTTGTTTATCTTTATTGAACTAGTAATTTATTTTATGAAATCAACTATTTGCCGATTTGAATATTCTGTTACGTACAGTATGTCTTGAGGGATAGCACAAGGGTTTCAAGCAACAAGGAGAAATCAACATGCATTTTAGTTCAAAAGAAGGATCAACAACAGAGCTGCAACAATGAGATATCAATTGAGAGGAATAGGAAAGATGCCAATGGAAAAGATCGGCATAATTGCTCTGAGTGTGTTGAAACACGTGAAGAGGAGGGCATTAATTCAATGAAAAACTTGCAAGAACCAACAGGTAATGAATGCAAATTATTAAACATAGAGGAGTGCTGAAGTTAATTTTTTACATCATTATTGATTCTTGAAAGCAAACATATATTGCTTTAGATTTTAATAGTCTCTATGGTGCTTGCCATTTATTGGAATTCACTGTTCTGGAATTGGCTAGATTATGAATAAGATGATTTGTCAGAAATATTTTTTTTAATCGAAAAGTTGAATGTTATTGTGACCCCAAAGTTCTTAAGCTATGTGCAGGGAAACAAATACAGCTTATTATTAACAGAAAATGAGACTTCTCATTGTATTGAACAAAAGTATAAAATGCATCTGTATGAACGGCATGAACTCCTCAGAGAAAATTTTGGAACTGCCTTTATCCCTTGCGAATGGTATTTGTTCAGTTTTGGTTCCAGAATAGCTACACTGTGATTGCATTTATTTATTGAAAATGCTTAAGTGGTTACTCTCTTGTGGCCTTGGAAACGGTCTTTGGATATGAGTTGTTGGTTTTGTTGTCACTCGTTACATTAATGAAAGAGAAACCATTTTTGTCAGTTGAGAAAAATATTAAATTTCTTGATTTCTTCCCTTGTGGTTCTGGTGGGCCATGTCAATGGCGCCTTGCGATATTTCAGGGTAATATACTAAAAAAATTTGTCACCTGTCTGAAAACTGGCAGTAACAAACGTTGCTCGTTTTAGATCTTTGGATCAATTAACACTTTTCCACAAGATTGCTATTGTCAACTGATGATAGCAGACAATTAGTCAAGTTGATAATACTAAATAGAGGTCTTCAGTCTCATCATGGAGTTCTATGGAGTCTGCAAGCAATGTTCCTATCAGTCAAAATTATTTTGTCATGGGACTTTTTGTAGATTTTGAAAACCAGTCAGGTCTGGATGTAGTTCCACAGATATTTGTTCCTGAGGGGCCTGGGTGACATCAGAGGCACAGTGATTGGATGTTGTCCCTGCCTCCCCCTTTTCAAGCAATTCTAGGGCCATAGCCTTTTTGGGTGTAATTAGTGACGCCTCTTATTTGTCTGCAACATTTGGTGCATAAAAAATGCTAAAAGAAAATTTTAACATTTACAAAAAGCTAGAAGCCTCTAAAAAATTCTCAGTTTGTAATTTTTGTTGATGAAATTGAAATTCTATTATTATTTTCTGTGTTCCGCAGGGATGCATCCCCTGCCCTCAAATCCTTGTCCCCATCCCCATTGATGTTTTGGGTATGGCAGGATGACATGTAACCCGTTTCCTAAATCTTCAAGTTTTTGAAGCGTTTTTTGAAATATGTTGCAGAAATAGGTATGTTTGGCCAGATGTCCCTGATGGCAAGGCAAGTTCTTATAATATTTAAAAAAATCATTTTTGACTTAAAAAAAGATTGTTAAATATAATTATTAATATAACCACATTGTAACATCAGTATAACATGGTATCATTATAATAGCAGCAATAAATATATCATGACAGTAGTATAATAGCAAAAAAATTAATCATGGCAGCATTTCCAACAAGGATGGTAGTATAACAGCAATAAATATATCTTGGTTCAGAATCCAGATTCATAGCTAATGACCTAAGTTATACAACATATAACAGTTAACACTAACATTACACTCAAAGGCTGAAATGCCAAAATTTTCAATATTGTATTAGTCAGTTATTATTGTCAGTTGTAAAAGAGATTCAAGGTGCATTGGTCATGATCTGCTACAGTGTGGTGTTTACTGAGAAGTGCAGACAAACAAGTTTTTAGGGAATGTGGTTGGCATGGAGGCTTCTGTAGACATTGTTTAGCATTATTTTAATAGTATTGTGCTACATTGCTTTTCATAAGTCTCTCTTCCACTCTCATTTTCATATGTATATTGCCATTTCCCCCCTTTCTTGTTAAAATGGCACTTGGACTGCCATCCCCTAAATGTGCCCCCTGCCATCTTGATGTTCCCAAAATGCTGTGGAACTTAGAGGGATTCTATATGGTACCCTCGCCCAAGAAAATGAACAAATTGTCGAGAGCCCACCAAAGTGGTGACATAGCCAAAACAAACTGAATTAGCCAAGAAGAAGCTACTATTAAGGACAAACCGAGGGACGACCATCACTAATTAAAGGACAAGCAAAGGAACTCCACCTAGAAACTGGCCAAGAAACTGGCCAACCCTTTCTTCTTGTAAGATCTATTGTACCCATATGAAACTTTCGTATTTACGTGTCAAGATTTTTTAGATTCAGTAAATATTAAGACATTGTTTTAGGGTACGGATGCTCTATATGTAGTAATGCGATTCGGCTCTGCAGATGAAATGGCATCTGTTGGGGATTGTAGTGGGGAATCTGGAAAGAGACGATTGCTGCTATCAAAAGACAGAGAAAAAGAATTTGCAAATGTAAGTATATTGAGAACCACAACACGTTTAATTATTAATCAGTTCAGCTGACTGACAGGAGAATCTGCATTTTGATTTTTCTTGTATTGATACTATGCTTTAAATATTTCCTTCTTATTGGATGCTTTATGGAGTCTATGCCTTGCTGAGAATCATGTTTTACTTTTCTTTCCTCTACATCTTTTTATTTTTAGGGGCCTTCTGGGGGATTATCTGTGCCAAATAGCATGGATGTTGGGGTTCAAGTTCATAAGCGGCAAACATCCAATTTTAAAGGTTCTTCTGCACAACAGACTGGTGGACCATTGCATCTGCAAGTGCTGTCTCCTGTGAAAGGAGTTTCTGGTTCCATGAATTTCAAGCAGAATCATCGCTGGGAATCTAATGGAAGGGTAGGAAGGGGTACACTTTCAACCCAAGATGTTCAAATACCAGTGATGTTTACAAACTTGGAGCAGCAAAATCAAGTGCTGTCTAATGTTGAAAAGGATAAGCGACCGCCTAGACATCCTGGCATTCGATCTAGTTTGAAAGATCACAGTTTTGCTAGTTCTTCTGTTGATGTAGATGTTAAGAATTTCCAAGATGAGAAAAATATGTATGCAACCTCAAAGGAGTTGTACAGTCCAATTTGCATTACAGAAAAACAGGATAGACGCACAAGGAATAAGGACAGGCCCGACCGTCCTGTTTGGACTCCTCGTCGTCGTTCTGATGGCCAGCCCAGTTCTGATGCAACTCAACTCTTACAAACTGTTCCTGAAGGCGCTTTGAAAATAGAAAAGACTGAGAAGGGTTCATCTCGACAAAAGGTTGCATTGGTGGAAAAAGTAATGGAGGATACTTTTCTGCAAGTGGATAATACAAGTGACAGTCTTGTGGCTGTACCAGGGAAATCATCATATATGGACTTGGGAGGTGCTCAGTCAGCTCGCCGTGCTAATTCTCATTTGGGAGTTGTAGCTTCAGTGGATAATAATCAGGTAGATCCAAAAATTGAAAACGTCTTGTCAAGTGGAGGTGGAGATATTGAAGGCCAAAACATCAGTCGTTCCACTGTTCTAACTGGGGAAAATGGTATGCTTTAATTGTTAGAATGTCTGGGGAAAATATTTGCTTATGTATCAATTTTGAGAGTTGTATATACTACTTCAGTTTTAAATCTACTATTTTGATTTTTCTGGTGTAATCAATATATTGAACAGGAAACCACAGGCAAATTTTGAGGAGGCCATCAGCTCCTGTAACAAGGGAGGCAGATGGAGCATCTGCATTAGAAATGAAACAAAACAAACGGGGTGCTGCTGTGAGCTATGGAGGTCAAGAGGTTGGTCATATTAATGGAGAGATGCCTTTTTTTTTCCCTTTGGTTCGAATTGCAAGCCCCAGTAATTTTTATTGTTCCCATTTAAATGAAATAGGTATAGGATGTCACCAAATATTCTGTTGATTTTTCTTTTTTTATTGGACATTTGTACAGAAGCAAGTGTGGGTTGCTGTACAGAAGTCAGGCTCTTGTTCATAAATATTTTTTGGAGCTGGTGAGAGTTTTCCCCAAATCAGCATTTTTTTTTTCATTTTCTTCCTGTGCAATTTTTGATTTGTTTGTTTTGTTTGAGGGTCATCCTGTGTGGTGTTTGTTTGATTAATTTGTTTCGCATTTTCTTTGGTCTCAATTTTTATTTTAATCTATCAAGCAGCTGTTGGTTGCTATAGCAGTAATTCATTACCATCGGTGTGACGTGCAAATAGTTAATCATGCCCCTTAAATTTTCCCACTGATAGAATTCCAACTTACTATCTGAAGTAGCTTTTAACACTTGATGTTTGTCTTTTCCTTTATTTTTTGATGAAGTTGTTGAATTGTATAAGCTAATTTTAAATTTTACTATTAGTAATAGTGGTGTTGTATCTTATCATGATACTTCACTTCTAGCATGGTTGGATTGGCAAGACAGTAACACTTAGTTGTTTGTCCTTTCCTTTATTTTTTGATGAAGTTGTTGAATTGTATAAGCTATTTTACTATTAGTAATAGTGGTGTTGTATCTTATCATGATACTTCACTTCTAGCATGGCTGGATTGGCAAGACAATTTACTCCTAACTTGGTCATGAGGTTGAAATCGAAGGGTACAAATTTTGAACAACATATACTATGTGAATTGTAAACACTCCATTGTTCCCAAGAATGCTATTATATGCCAAGTTTTCAGATGTTGAGTTCTATCATTTGGTAATTCCATGCATTCTACGACATATGATTGCATTTTGAGCTGCACATTTCTTCTGAGAACTTCAAATTACTGGTTAAGTTTTATGTGTTATGACTTTGATGGATAAGGAGCCTGTTTTTGATTAAGGTAACAACAGGTTTTGAAGGGGCCCCGAAACCCTTTAACAAAGAGAGAAAAGATATGCAATTAGGACCAACAAAACAACAATCTGTCCCAACAGCAGACAGAGAACCAAAAAACCAACAAAACAACAATCTGTCCCAATAAGGAGCCTGTTAATCATATCTACCACGAATCGATAATCATTAGTTGAGCACCTCACTCACTCATCAAACCTTCAATGAATTGTCGAATCATGAAAACCATGCCACCATTTTACACCTTATCAATTGGTATAGGACACATACTGCTGGTTTGTCAATTGGGATTTGTCCCTAAAAGCAAAGAGGAATATTGCAGTTTGGAATCTTTCTCCAATTCATCTATTTTAATCAAAATTAGGTTTAGCATTGATAGTATCATTAGTAATGTGCATGAATATTAGCACTAAATTTTGTTAGTATTTCAACTTGTATGTCTTATAGACAGTTACATGCATTCAAATATCCATTTTCTTTTTGATAAAGATTAATCAAAATACATATAGTCACAAAATTGCGCAGTTACAAGCAAGAAACTATCTCCTAACTAATAGGCACAAAAATGCACTGCATGCAACGATGCTTTTGATTGCGATGTATGAGAACAATTCCTTGTCCGAAAATCAAGTTGATTGCATGCTTTGGATATTCCATGTACTGTGCTTTTTTCTCATCTTGAGTACATTTTTGATATTTGAGACCACAAGGACCTTCACGGCGCATATAATTATAAATTTTTATCCTCGTCTTTCTCCAACACAGGTTCGCACTATTTCAATATCACTATGTTTTCCGAGGAATCTAACTCGTCTAAATAATGAGGCTACAAAGTTGTAATAGCCTTGTTTTAGTGTCTTGGGTGTGGGTAGGGCAAATTAGACTGTTAGGATTAGGATTAGTGGACCACATTTTGAAAATGGCTATTTTTAAAAAAAAGAATCCTTTTAAAGCGCTTTACATAGCAGCAAAATCGTTTGGGCAAAAAAAATGCAAACCAAAGGTATAAGAGAACTATTTTTCTAAAACTTAAGGCATTTCATAGCATAGAGATATAGAGAGCAAATAAAATAGAGTTTAACCCATAAATTTGAGAAAATATATTTTTGTCAGTTTATTCATATTGCTGATTACATATGCAATTATACAGTTACCTTTTTAAGAGGGAAGTCACCAAATAGTTGTTAAGTCTGAGATCAAATACTAGCTAAGTCTATGAAGTGACTAAGATCTACATTTATCAGACATTTTAAGAGGGAACTCACCAAATAGTTGTCTTTGTCTGAGATCAAATATTAGCTATAAGTCTATGAAGTAACTGAGATCAAAATTTATCAGAGAGCGATCTAGCTACTATTTGAGGGGCTGTTCAATATTTGAGAGCTTCTCAAATTGTATTCCAGAATCACAATGCTTTATCTTCCTTTTATATGGGGTAGAATTCAACAAAAGGCATTTGTTTAATTGAAGTAAAATATTAGCAAGCCACTGGGGTTCATTACGTAGTGTGATGTTTAAGCAGTTGTATTGTTAATGGTGCAACGAAGGTTCAAATCCCCGCAAGGCTCACATGGTGTTCATGCCGAGGCTGGGCTCTCTTGGTGGACGTGTCGCTAGTAGATGTGAGGGAGGGGAGGACTGATAAGGAGATGGTGGCGGGAGCAGCTTGGAGAGGAGTGATAAGGAGATGGAGAGATGAGTGGCAGGAGAAGAAGCATGGAGAGGAGTGATAAGGGGGCAGAAAGCAAGAGAGCAGCTACCCACAGGAGTCAAATCAGGGAGGTGTTAATGCCTTATAATGTTCCCGGGGACGGGATACCCCATTGTGACCCCCCATTGGTTCGTAGCTCCAGTCAAAAGCAATCACCGATCAAATTTTTTTTAGCAAGCCACTTGTTTTGGCAATACCTAGCTTGCAACTATTATGTTAGATGGAGACAATGTTAATATTAAAATTAAATATATTAATAAAAAATTAAAAATTATATACATATTAAAAATTGAATATATTAATTATTATGAAAAATTAAATATATACATTATAAATTTTACATTATTTTTGATTGATTATATATATTAATACACAATAATAATTTAAATTTTAAAACTACTCTATAATATTCATTATAATAATAGAAACTATTGTGGTTCGCTCCTTTGTCAAATATCTATAATAGTGCATAGTATAATATTAATTATATACTTTTTCGCGTCAGAATCCGCGGGGCGGGGTGTACAGAGAGCTCGGGTCATATTGAAATCGCAATTTAGAGCAGATTCATCAGCTGCTTCGACACTATCTCACATGCCCTCTTCAATTTAGGATGATTGAGAACCTTGCGAATTTGGTTGATGACTGCCATTGCGCATGCTCCTTTGTTTAGGGTTTTCTAGAGGTTAGAAAGAAAACTAAGGGACAAAGTAACAAACTATTTCCACACCAATTCCGCATTGACTTTGATTGGGTCCCGTAATCGTCCCCATTTCTGAGTGATTTGGTAATTTTGTGAGTTTTTGTAGGTTTTTGAAACTATATTTTTACGTTTTTTGCCATTTTTATGGGGCTTTTAACACAGGTTAAATGCAAAAACTGATTGAAAATTGGGTCAACAATTTGTTTATGATTTGGGTTTTTTTCATGGGAAAGATTGGCTGGTTCCCCGATTCGTGATTAAGCGGGTATAATTGCATTTTATTTTACAGATTATTGCTTCTTTGCCTTAGACTTATGAGTGAGAATCCATTCATACACTGCCTGCTTTAAAGGTAATGCTTTTGGGAGTGGTTGACTAAGCGAAAGTTCAATGCAGATTCATTCATAGTTTGGTCCTCTTCTCAAAGTCACTTTTGCAAGAATGACTTTCCCATGAAATTTGCCAACATTTTAAATATGAGCAGACAGGTGAACCCACCCTGGGGTTTGGTTGACATTTTGATTTCCTGTATAGGCATGAAGCAAATATGCTTAACTTTATGAATAGCCTCACAAGCACAAGAATATTGAACAGTCTGGATGGGTATACCAATCTTTCTTAATCCACGCATGGCTGTTATCCATAGTTAACTAAGTAAATAAGAATCTGCACATTAAATCCCTTAAGGATTGAATGGACATGATGTTCCAGAGTAGTGCCATATCTAGCTCTAGAACATGACTTCCTTCAATGTCCTCTAGGCAAGAAGATCCAATTTTCTGCAGAGAACATTTTTTAACTTCCCAACTGTCCTTATTGCTCCTTGTTTTTCCTTTGTGGCTGATTGTAATCTTTTCCCACCACTCCTATACAGGAATTGCCAACTTAGGATGGTTTTTGCTCCTCTGTCCTTCCTGCAGCACTATATGCCCTCTTTCTTACCCTTCTCTCCCATTAATGATGGAAACCTTCTGCCTTTGTTTCTATCATACGAGACCTGTTTTCCACAGGATGCATCACCTGGGCCTTAAAATACCTGTCCCCATCCCCAATGATAATTCGGGTATGGCAAGATGGTAGACCATCCCAAAAAAATCTTTTAAATTCTGAAATGTTTCAGAAATGTGTTGCAGGAACAGGAAATGCGATATGGAAGTTTGGCCATCCCTGATGGCAAGGCAACTTTTTATATTTGTTCACAACAAGAAAAGATTGTTTTGAAAAATTAAAATTCCTTCATAACTTGTATCATTAGCTATAAATCTGAATTATGATATATGTATATAATATATATATATTGCTGTTATACTGTTTTTTTATTTTAAATAAGTGCCTGGTACTGGTGACGCTGACATGACACCCCTTCAGGCTCCACGTGAAACACTTTTGACCTGGAGCTATGAACCAGTGAGGCCACAAATGGGGGACCTCATCCCCTTTTTACAAAGCTGAGATTTGAACCTGGGTGGGGACAACACCACCACCACTTAACCAACACACTAAGTGTTGAACACCATATTGCTGTTATACTGTTGTCACTGCTGTCATTATATATTAATTGCTGCTATACTGCTGTCACTGTCTTGATTTTGATGTCATGTTAATATTAGTGGAAGCAATAAAAATTTGATCCTCTTTCATATCCATGTATGTTTGTATACCTTTGTCCCTGTCGTATATGTATGTATGAAGATTTAGTAGACCCCAAATATTATTTCTCCTCTTTTCAATGCAGCCATTTCCACTAAGTATTTTGGACATAATTTTAATCTCAACTTGTGCTGCAGGAACTTGACGTTTTAGAGCTATTTGAGCTTTGTAACACTAAACCTAGTTTTTGGGGTTTAATTGAGTTAGGTGACGTTTGATTCTTCACGTCTTTTGATGTCCTTTTGATTTTACACTAATTTTTGAAGCATGTGAGGCAATTGCAAAGTTGGCCCAAGTTTCTTTCAGTTTTCTCTCTACTCCAAATGTTCTACGTTAAAAGATCTGTATGTTGATTTAATGAGTCCATTCCAGAAATTAGCTCACTACATCAAATCTCATTTCTTGTTGCTGTCAATTTCCTGGTTGAATGTGTTGTCTGTATTCTCACTTACTACTATGCATAAGCACAATCAACAATTTCAGCTTTTATTCTACTTTTTGCTTTCGAAATTAGAATTGGCATGAATAAGATTAGTATGGTTTATATTTGGGCTTGATTTTAATGCAGGGTGCCAAATCTAAAAATGTCATATAAAGGAGAGGGAATCGGTTCTGGAGAACCCAAAATTTCCACTTTCTTGCGAGTTTTACAAGCTTATGTCGTAAAAGAATATTGAAAAGAAAATTGTATGCTTCCAGTTGGTAAAGCAAATCAGGGATTTCAGGCATGGATTATAAACATACAGTCTGGGATGTTTTTTGCTGCTAAGTTACTCTACAATGTGAACCTGCTTTCTTGTTTTGAACGAGATGATAGAAATGTTGAAATTGGCAGCTCCGCTGTTTTGTGGGAACCAATTTTTTGTTTGGAGGCAAAACCAATGTTGGTTTAGGTGGGAAATATTGATGTTTGGTCCACCATGATGGTGGATGGAATCTATCCTAATGCTGGTGTGTGATTTATGGGAGTGAGTATCCCATCAAAGGCCATTGTTGATGTGGTTGATTTTGTTCATATCTTCTCAATAGGCTGCCTAATTCCATAGCCATGAGGAATATGTAGTTTCTGTGTTTGAAGAGCTTATTATTGTTGAGGATGACACATTTTCTGATTGGGATTATGTTTGGTTATTGGGCGGATGACTTACATGTTGCAGCAGAAATATACTCTAGCAATGTAGGATCATACTATGGGACATGGTTGCTGGGTTTCATTTTGTTACCAGACTTGAAGGATGCAACTTATTCTCTTGAATACTCGTTGCATATGAACAGATTGTATAATTGACGGGCGATATTTCTAGTCTGATCTATACAGTTACAGAATTGTACCAAGTTATTGCCCATCAGCCAAAGAGTTGGAGTTGTCCTCCTAGTAGATAGTCTTGATCTTCTTCTTACTGCTCGGACTGAATTATTGTATCGAAAACTGCAACTGTTTAAAAATATTGTAAAAGTTGCAGGGTGTGCCAATATAAAAGCAGAAAAGCAGATGGCAAAGTCCACATGAAAGAACAACACAAGAGTCGACAAGTCCTTTATAGTGATTTGTATGTAATTTCTGATCATAACCTGTTAATGTGGATGCCACGATGCTAAGCATTCGGTATTTAATGCTACCAGCAATAATTATAGACAGCTTATTTTAAACTCACGAGTGTTTTAGTTATGTTTTGGAATATTCAAATTTGATTGCTTGTCTTCATTGCAAGTGGAAGATCTTCTAGGAGCAGTGTTTGTGAGTGTTTAGTAACCATTTTTTGGGCATCTGGTTTTTAGTGTTAATGTATATGAGGGTAAATCCATTATTGCAAAACCTAATTCAAAATGCTGTTGGGACAATTTAATGACAATTTTTTTTCACACTTGTGAAAGTATCATTTCCATGGTCAACTCCGAGTCTTTATTTTGTGTACTGAAGAAAACAATTCACAATTTGGTTTCACCTGAAGATCTCAGATGCCTTTATTTTGCCCACATAGTTTTAAAAATGTACACTGTTTATTAGAGTCTACTTTTGAAGCATTTTACATAAATGGGTTTACGACAGTGCCATCCAAATTACCTTGCGATTTTCAATTTTTAAACCTGAGTGTTGGTTTTTGAAGCCCACTTGGAAAAACAATGGAGGTTGGGTTCTGGTAAAATAGTTTGCAGTGTTTCTCCAAGTTTGTGGAATGCGGGGACACAGATGTAGGACATAAGATAGTGTTTTCCATATTTAGATATAATATTTGTTGTGTTTTGAGTTTCAAATCCTTATCATTTTCTTCTAGTTTTCACATTGTGAACAGACCGGACCAATTTTCTGTTGTCTGCTCATAATATTTTCACGCTTTCCTGTAGAGGATGGTTTTCCGTGTTATCATCATATAAGATGGTTCTGTGATAGTATGTTGGTGTTTGTGTCTTTGTCTGTGAATGTATGTTGTGGAACTCCCCCAGGAACCAGTTAAATGTCCAGCATTCCACAGAAGCCAATGCAATAAAAATGAGAATATTAGCCGTCTTTTTTCTCTTGAATCCAAATTATAATTCTTATCATTGCAAGGATGTATATGTGTGCATGTCAAATTACGAAAACTGATATTTGGGAAACTTGTCACAAGTGTGGTTTGCTGGATTTTTTTGTGATTTGGATGATCAGTTGAGCGGAATTGCTGGATTACCTATATGCACTACAGGGGTTTCAACGGGATTGTAGAGTATCATGGAATGGATTAGATGATGGCTAAGAATGTTATAAATTAAGAATAAAATCATTTTAACAAAAGTGTCATGATAATACATCATGTACGCACAGGGATGCGTTTCACTCGTGATTTTTAAAATAAAGGAAACTATATGTATTCATCTGAAACGTATTTGTTGTTAATTCTTTATCTTTGGGAGCACACAATTAGAGGATATATTTATTAGAACGAGAGCAGTTTTACAATCTGATATAGGACGTACTATTTTTTGATGCCTCTTCAGTTCTATATGAATCCTTAAGTGAATGTGTTTTAGTATGTTGAAAAATTTAGTGGAACAATAAGAAATATCTTATGATGAAAATGTACCGACTATTTTCATTAGTTAAATTACATAATTAATTTGTGTAAGTCTACGATTTTAGGGCTGGTACTAGGACAGTAAATGTATAATTGAATTCGTGAATATAATGTAAACTAAATGGGCGATAGTGGGATCAAAGTTAAAAAATAAGATCTTGTACAAGTTTAGATGTGTGTGTGTGGGAAATTGAACTTTATCCATGGATATTAACTTTGTTTGCAAAAGTCGAGACTTGCAAATATGAATTTCCTAAGATTTGTTGATTATTATAAATGTGCTTCAGTCTCTTGTATTATGGGAACTTGGCAAGGATGAAGTTCAAGCCCCTAGGTGGATAGTTTTGAGAATGATGGAAAATTTGATGAGTTGATACTAAAGGTGAAGATGCAAGTTCAAGCCCCTACGTGGATAGTTTTAAGAATGATGGAAAATATGATAAGTTGATACTAAGGGTGATGATGCAAGTTCCTACTAAAATTAGTAGGTGATAAGGTATATCCTTAAATATCACATAGCATACAAATCCACATAGATATATAGAGATCGGGCTTGTGAGTCGTAAGAAAAAGGGTGGCAAAGTCTAATTCGAGTTGTAAAATTTGGAGGTTATTTGTATGTGGAAATTTAGTGGGTCAATTTTCACCTACAAATTTTAACTACGATGATGGATGGTAGATACAGGGATAAGAATTAGTTCGTAGGGATGATTGATTATGAAGATAGGCTAGGTCATGTTATAGCTAAATTTAATGTAAGAATTTGTAACTTGCAGCTTGTTATTACAGGCAATTTTTTCAAAGTGGGCTCATAACAAAAAGGAAAAGGGCTTGGGCATGTTATTTTCAACAATACATTTCTTCCTAGTATCACGTGCAAAGTAGAACAACCAATCAACATGAAAATTAAATGTTTCAAAATGACATTGATATAGGCAATGATTTTTGCATCTCCTTTGCAATGAGTTTAATGAGAAAAATTTAAAACTTGTACTAGCTACAACTTGCTTGAGAGAGCTTTCTTTTTGAAATAATAAGTGTAGAGGAGGAGACAATGACTAATTGAAATGTGTTTGGAACTCTAAATCATAAAAGAGTGATGATTTGAATGATTATGAGTATGCCATTGTAAAACATAGACTTACAAAAGCAATGCTAGTAACATATATGCCTCTTCCAATTGGTTGCTAACAAATGATTAAAGGAATCGAAGCTGGGAAAATATATGATCACGTAAACAAATTTATCGAAATTGGAGCTTTGGATTAAAAGTTACATCCTCTGGAAGGTGTTTGGAGAAAGCAATATCATAAATGATTGCAAGTGAATATCACACTAATCCTAATATTTTGCACAAAATATTTGCACAATAATAATATAAAATGAATTAATCACGAGAATAGGCCACGAGAATAGGCAAGGCTCATATCCTTCAACAACATAAATATATGTGCTCAATGACTTAATGAAATAATTTACAATATTATCCAAAATGTCAAACTTCTACAGTAGAAATCCTTGAGTATTGCACATAGAGAGTAATATTAGACACCAATATGCTAGTGTGACACATATTATTCTTTGCCAAATACATAACTTATTTGTCACATTTGATTTTTTTGTTGTGTGTTTGGTTTATCTGTGAAAATATAGCCTGCTATAGAAAGTAGGAATCTAATAGTAGTTAGTGTTCCAATAGGGGGAATTGTTAATTAAAGTCAATTCCCTCTTTCTAAGAGTGCCCTCTTCCACTAATCTTACCTTAGACCTTTCTAGATCACCATCATTTAAATACACTTACAAATCAGCTAGACTCCTCTAAAACAATCCACTAGATCATGTCTCACATTTGTTCGAGGTTATCATCTCCTTCTATATGCTTGCATCCAAGATTCTTGCTCTTTTAGTGAAATACTTTCACATGATAAATCAAGTACACAACAAAAATATGGCGGGCTATACTTATCAATTGATTTTTCATTGTTTGTGAGCCTTTTAGAATTGTAGTAATAGATTCATGCTATTCTTCTTTTAAACTCCCATTTGAAATTGATTTTTTTCTCTTTACATCCTCATTTTCACGCTGTTCCACCTATGCATCTTCCTTCTTGTTAACTTTTTAGGATAGCTACAAATGTAATAGCACTCTATGTTTTATGTATTTTCCAAATGCAACAATCTCTCTTTCATTTATATTGGGAATGAGGCTAAAAGAGACATGTCCCTTTGTTTTTGATTAAGGAAAACAGGTTTTGATGGGTTCTTGAAACCCTACAACGGAACTAAAAGAGGACTAAAGCATATAAGCATTACACAACAACCATAAAAAACAGACAATTCTAGCAAAACGGGCTCAAACAACAGAAAGCTAGGATCGCAAATCCAATAAAACCAGGAACAAAAACCAGGGGAGCCAGTCAGGCAATGTCTCTAAGAATCTCTGCCGCCCGTATCTCTAGCTCAGTCATTCTCCTAGCAACTTCTTTAAGTTTGGCTAGCTCCTTGTGTTCTTCCTGGTCTGCCTTCTGCTTGGCTTCTTCTCCAGTTCCCTTCACATTTGCATATTCTGGAAGTTGATCCCTGTCTCTGTGCATCGGCC
>MU226825.1:1133363-1155313 GCA_018584345.1 Thuja plicata
TTCCTCTTCCATCAATCTGTGATTTTTGGCCTCCATAGCTTTTTTGCTTCTCTCTTTCTGTGACAGGTTTGCATGCAGGTGATTCTTGGGAGTTGTGGGTTGATAGTTTTCATCAACTCCAATAGGGGCAACTTGTCTTCACTTCCCATGTCCTTGACTTACCACACTTTTCAAATGATGGAGTACATGCTGTTGAAGAGGTCTCTCCTCATGCCTCTAAAAAATCAGAAGAGGATTCCATTCAACATGGTGAGGATATGCAAAATGAAAACAACAATTTCTTAAGTGTCCCACAGACTCTCTCTCATTTTTTGGAGGACAGGGATCAAGCTCCTATTTAGTTTGATTATGGTCCAGGCACTACTCTAACAGAACAACATCCTAACTGGGGGCAAGTTATGGCTCCCGTGCATGTGTTAGATTTACCCCATTCAATTGAGACAGACTCTAATGAGTATGATTGGGACTCCTTCTCTAACGCTACAATGGATATTGAGGTGGATGTGGGTCACAAGTTCACATCATATGTTTTGCATGAAGACAATATCCATACCAATGAACCGTTGAGTGAACACCCCGAACCAGAACACATTCCCATTCCCAATGATGACTTTAAAGAAGAAGATAGACCACCTCTCCCGTGCAACACAAACTGGAATTGTAGGAGAGAGTCTGAGAATGCTCAAATCAGATACAGAAGATTGGGATACCGACATACATTTTAGCCATGCTGACACATCTACCAGCAATGGAAATGATCATATCTCCACTAGCTACAACCATGATCTTAACAATGGATGATGTGCACAATGGGAGCATGAAATATAAGAAAATGATGACTTTTTGGATCTCAGGGATCTTCAAGAGTTAGAAGAAAGTGGTGACATTTGGAATCTCAGAGATCTTCAAGAACTAGACATGGCTCCCCCACCACGTGTTCCATCTAGGAGAATTTAGGTTATGCTAACGAGTGTATTTCTAGAACGTATGGCCACTCAGGAAACAAGAGAAAACACCAACGCTAGGTCAAACAGATCGAATCCTCAAAATACCAAAAACGACTCCACCAAATGAACTAGGACGAATCGTGATATAGGAAACCCTTGGGAGAGTGCCATCATTGATATCCTCTTTCCTGTTGAAGACCATGATTTGGATAACTCAGTTTTATCCTTGGATCCTATTGAACCCTTAGCCCCTGTCAATCCTGAAATAATTGACTGGAACCATGATGCCTCCCTAGATCTCATTTCTACTCCTAATGACTATAATTTGGATTTCTACCTAAACTCTATTGAACCCCTTACCTCTTCCACTAGTGCAACAAGCATAAACATGACAGAGGGGGACATCAAGTTCCTCAACCTAAAGAGAAAAGATAAAAAGAAAAAAAATATTGATGGTGAAAATCACCTCGTGGCAGTATCAGATCCAAAAATAGTAAAAACAAAAGAATCCCCTCAGCTCATCTACCTAGCACAATCCTTGTCTGAATGAGAAAAGCAAGAATTCACCCAATTCTTCACAAAAAAAAAATCAACTTTGCTTGGTCTTACTCAGATATGCCAGGTTTGGACACAGACCTGATTATGCACCATTTATCAATTGCTCCAGGAGTCAAACCGGTCAAAAAGAAGCTCTAAAAGATGCATCCTCATGTGGCACTACTGGTCAAAGCTGAATTGGAAAAATTACTAAAATCTAAATTCATTCGTGCTATAGCCTACGCAGATTGGATTTCTAACATCGTCCCGGTTACTAAGTATGACAAGTCAATTCGAGGTTGCATAGACTTTAGGGATCTGAACAATTCTTGTCCCAAGGATGACTTCCCATTACCTAACATTGATATGATTGTGGATTTCATAGCTGGTTATGAGATGTACTCGCTAATGGATGGATTGTCTGGCTACAATCAGATATGAATAGCTCCCGAAGATCAGGAGAAAACTGCCTTTACCTGCGCATGGCACATGTTTTGTTGGAATGTCATGCCTTTTGGTCTCAAAAATGCTAGGGTAACCTATCCGTGGGCTATGACCATCATATTCCATGATATGATGCATAAGAACATGGAAGATTATGTCGACGACACTCTGGCTAAATCTGCAAAAAGAGCAACTCACCTGAAAGACTTAGAAAAGATTTTGGATAGAATAGAGCAATTTAAGCTTAGACTGAACCCTAAGAAGTATGCTTTTGGTGTAACTTCTGGAAAGCTGCTAGGATACATTGTTTTGTCCAAAGGAATTGAGGTTGACCTTGAAAAGGTAGAGGCAATCATTGGAATGCAACCTCCTCGTACTATCAATCAAGTTAGGAATCTACAAGGATGACTTCAATCCATCAGAAGATTTATATCTCAACTAGCAGATAAAGCACAACCTTTCACAAAAAAATTGTATAAAAGAGTTACCTTCGGCTGGGATGAAGGGTGTGAAAAGCACTTCCAACAAATCAAAGAATACCTTGCTAATCCACCTGTGTTGATGGCACCTATTCCAAGAAAGCCTCTCCTTCTATACATCTCAGCTATAGACACATCTTTGGGAGCTTTATTGGCACAACAAGATGAGATATGAAAGGAAAGAACTATATACTACATAAGCAGGACCATGGTGATTAAAGGACAAGTTATTGCTGATCACCTGGCTGATGCTCCTTTACATGACACACAACCACTGCTAATAGAATTTCCTAATGAAGCAATTTTTTATCTTACAGAACACACCTGGATGATGTTCTTCGACGGATCCTTTACAAAATAAGGAGCTGGTGTCAGAACTCTCTTTATCATGCCACAAGGATATAAGATACCAAAGGCTTACAAGATGATGTTCCCCTGCACTAACAACATTGCAGAATGTGAAGCCTTGGAAAATGGTTTGAAGATGGCTATCAAATGGAAGATCACTAAACTACGTATTTATGGTGACTCACAGCTGGTAATCAATTAGGTCAACGATCAATATCAGACAAAGGATGATAAATTGCTTCCATATAAACGTATGGTTGACTCCCTCAGTAAATACTTTGTATTTGTTAATTTCCAACAGATACCAAGAGAAGAAAACAAAGCAACCGATGCTATGGCTACCTTGGCCTCCATGCTGCAACTTGAAGAACACCACACTCGCTATGAATTCCTGGTGGAAGAACCCCTCTTTCCCGCCTATGATTCCCCAGAATCCAGAGTCATGTGCTTCCTCATGGGTACTGACTCTTCCCAATACACGCATATCTAATCTTACCTCCAACACCAAACTTTACCAAACAACCTATTGAGAAATGAAAAAATAAGCCTTATAAGGAATGCGTCCCGTTACCTAATCATGGCTAACAACCTGTATAGAAGAGGTCTTGACGGTACTCTCCTTAGGTGTCCAGAACACAATGAGTCCAAATGTGTGCTAGAGGAAGTCCACGAAGGTATTTGTGGATCTCATTTGAATGGTCTTTTGTTAGCTAAGAAACTCCTTCGAGTAGGGTATTACTGGCCCTCCATGGAAAAAGATGCTATACAGTTTGCTAAAAAATGCAAGAAGTGCCAAGCTCATGGCCATTTGATTCACGATCCCGCACGTGAGCTATTACCTTTTATTACTCACTGCCCATTTCAACAATGGGCCTTTGACCTGATTGGACAAATCTATCCATCATCTTCACGTGGACACAAATTCATCATAACAGCCACAAAATACTTCACCAAGTGGGTTGAAGCTGTACCCTTGATCAAAGCTATGGGTAAAAAAGTATCCATGTTTATTCTCAACTATATCATCTGCAGATATGGTATCCCCTCATCCATTGTGACAAGTTCAAAATTACCCAACACTGTTCTTCTACTTACTATCCTCAAGGCAATGGACCAGCTGAGGCCTCCAATAAGAACATATTGAAGATCTTACACCGAACAGTGAGAAAGACTAGAAAGGACTAGCATCTTCAACTCAATCCAACCTTATGGGCTTATAAAACAAGCATCAAAACACCTACAGGGGCAATGCCATTTTCTTTGGTATATGACGCGAAAGCTGTATTGCCCATTGAAGTAGAAATAACTTCACTTTGAGTAAACCTACATGGACTCATCACAGATGAAGAATATTAGATTTCCAAAATCCAAGAGCTAGAACTACTCGATGAGCGTAGAAAAGAAGCATTTGACCATCTAAGGGTCTATCAGAAGAGAATGTCTCGGGGCTACAACAAAAAGGTGAGACCTAGAGAATTTTAGGTCGGAGACCTTGTGCTCAAAGAGAATCCCAAAAATCAACAACATCGTGAACAAAAAGGGAAGTTTGAACCCAACTGGCTGGGTCCCTTTGTGATCACCGCATCATTTGGCTCTGGAGCCTATCAACTATCAACTCTAGAAGGGGATACCTTTACTAATCCCGTCAATACTCTCCACCTGAAGAAATTCTATGCTTGAGCATTCTCATTGGTCAACAACATATATGGTCCTAAAAAAATATCAAAAATAGTGAAAAAGCATAAAAAATTCAAAAACATTTAGAAAATGTCCCTAAGAAATGATTATCTTGGTGAAAATTGGGCAAACAGGTGCCTTGTTGAGTCAATAAAAAAAATAATAAAAAGAGAAAAATCAAAAACTCAAAAATACAAAAAAATTGAAAATCAAGAACAAGTGCCTTGGTGAAAACTTGGAAACAAGCGCCCTGGTAGCAAAAATAGAATCTCTAGCAAGTGGTGAAAACCTGGCAACAGGCGCCACTTGTAAACTCAACGCTCCATCTATCAACGCATATATTGGCTCATCTCATCTGTAGGATGATCTATGTACTCCTCTGAGCTATCGTATCAAATTAGTCCTTGCTTCACCGATTGAAGCCCTCTTTAGGTCTTGTGTAGATCTCCTGCTGTTCCAATGTCCTATCAGTCAACCTGTTAAGTCCCCACACTTGGTCTTTCCTCTGGAGAGTTTTCCACTGACACGCTAGTGTTTTTCAACACTTTAATCAACAATGTTTCTCAACACTTCCCCTTGGACAAAACCTATGTTCCTAAACACAACATCAGATAACACATGCAATAACACACACAACAGTGCTCCTTAACACTCACCTCATCAACAAGTTAAACGGACTAAACGATTGCTGATAATTTTCTTGTGTGCTATCTATTATCAATGATTTCTTATGTTTTCTTTGATTGCTGCTTGTTGGTGTAGTTCCAATGATCCTTATCTCAAGATAGTAGGGTGTATGTGGTAAGAGCTTCCACATTCAGGTGGATAAGCCACACATCCCTCGATCCTACTCTCTTGCACCATAAGGTGAGGTTGGTACTATCTCCTTGTCTGTTATTCTACTTGTTTCAACAACAACACACTCATGGTTATCTTGGCTCCAAATTCGTCGATGCCGGTGTACTGTTGTTATATCAAAACTAGAAACACTGTTCAGGTCATCTCAGCGCTTGTGCCTAGATGCTTACATTCATTTCTCACATTTATCTGATAAAGGGTCATATTCATATCTTTATAGCTCCTAAGGTGCTAGTAAGGGTTGTACTGACTCAGGTGTCCCAAAAGTCCAAATGATGAAAACATTATGACTACAGAAATTGGTGACTTGACTCGTGTCATAGGTTGCATTTTTAGGCTTGCATAATAGCATCATAGTCTGCTCCATCCAATCATCTAAAATACTGAGCTTTCCATATTACCAATTAATCTTCTAATCATCCGCTGACACAATCAACTACATATCATATCCTTAAGGTTATCCATCTACGCACAAAGGGTCAGTAACAAGTGTAGCCACTGGATTTGGTCTGCTCTGACTATAGACCCTATTTTCCCTAAGTGTGATCATACCCCCAATTATGTCTAAACAACCCTGTTACTGCTTGGCATAATTCTTTTGAAATCAATTTAATCTCCTAAAGTGATCAAATCACTAAATTAATTGCTTTTAGCCAAAATCAAAATCAATCAAATACATGGCTAAAATGATTAATTTACTAGGAATTAAATAAAGTCCTAAATCAATTGCTCACTTGCAAAAAGAACCAATCCCCTAGCCTAATTAATTTAATTAAATTGGCTATAGTCCTATTGATTATTAAAAAGCAATTAAAAGCTTAAATAATTGATATTCCTATTTTTGAATGAATTAAATAAGTTTTATTCATTTCATTAATATTCCTCTAAATCCCAACCTAACCCACTTCAACCACTTTGACTCTGGGTTTGAACCTATCCCAACCCATTCACCCTTGCTAAATCTAATCCTAATCCTAGTTCTATCCTAACCCACCTCCTAATGTTGTCACATTCCATTAAGGAGTGATTAGGAACTCAACCCACTTGAGAAAGTCAACTTTCTCAAGCTTGACTTCCTCTAAGGACCAACTTGCCAAGTTTGGCCTTACACCCTTCCCATGCCTCATAAATGGTTTCATTAATGTCTTATTAATGAAGATTCTTTTATGCCCATCCCTCATTAATGCCTTTGGCATTTATTTCTCTTAAACCTCATTAATGAGTTTTTCAACTCCATTAATGAACCTTGTCCCCCTCTCTCTCCTCATTTCTTCTATAAATAGAAGGGGTTTTTGACCACAAATGAGCCTTCATTTTTAGATTGAAAATGCATTGTTATGCTATTAGGATTTAGATAGTTTCATGTTTCATTTGATTTTTCATGTTTCGGCATTGTTATAATGTTCATTTTTAGAGATTATATGCATGCTTAATGACTAAATAGTTTGTTTTAACTCAAATCTTTTATGCTAAGTCGTATATGTCACTGATAGTAGCATAATCTGAGGGTTTTTATGTTGCTTATCATACTCTTCTTAGTTAGAAAGCAATAGGTCAATTTTAGTGCTTTATATGCTCTTCTAACCATGTTTTCCACTAATAAAATGATGTATTGAAGTGTCATTTTGCAGGTAACAGGTGCACATTTTCACACACACATTTTTGGCGCCCACCGTGGGGATCGATTCCAGATTTGGCCTCATTTTAACCCCATTTTCACCAATCTATCCTCCTAGTTTTCAGGTCCAGAGTCATTTCTGGTCATTCTGGCTCGCATCCGGGATACGCCATCACACTGTAGAAATCGAGGCCCGCATCCAGGATTTCCTGCGTCGTTTCCAGTTTAGGATCGCATTTGGTAACACAAAGTCGTATCTAGTTTTCTATGTCGTATACTGCATTTCTAAGATTACATCTGGTAGAGATTTTTGTGCACTTAATTTTCTAACCTCTAACGCTTAACTAATTGTGTTTTTTTTGGCATTTTGACAACTTAACTAGTGATTACAGGTCTCAGATAAAGAGTTAGAAGATGATAATACTAACGTGTGTGATAATACTAACGTGTGTGGTTGCTTAACTAATTGTGTTTTTTTTGGCATTTTGACAACTTAACTAGTGATTACAGGTCTCAGATAAAGAGTTAGAAGATGATAATACTATCACATTTGGTAACACAAAGTCGTATCTAGTTTTCTATGTCGTATACTGCATTTCTAAGATTACATCTGGTAGAGATTTTTGTGCACTTAATTTTCTAACCTCTAACGCTTAACTAATTGTGTTTTTTTTGGCATTTTGACAACTTAACTAGTGATTACAGGTCTCAGATAAAGAGTTAGAAGATGATAATACTAACGTGTGTGGTTGCAGGGTTTTCAACTAGTTTCACATACTAACCCCCTCTTCAAAAGTTTTCACACTTAAATACCATTTTCTCAAATATAACAACTAGATTACTATGCTATTTTCCTTTAAAGGAAAATCAGAAAATTAGACATTGTTTTAAACACTTGTGAAAGAATCTAGGGGGTAAATGAACAAGAAAACTCACATCATTTAATTCATTTGGAATCAAAAATTGAACAACTCAAAGCATTTAATATTGTGGGCTAATTGAACAAACTCATTGTCTAAGTTTTGGAATTAGAAATTGAACAAGCAAATCATTTAAATATTGTGGATAATTGAACAACACAAATTTAATTTCAAGCATTCTATTTTCCCTAAAGTAGGAACATCTTAAATCGAGCACAACATTGCTTGAGGGAACAAACTGTTTGATTGACTCTATTTTGGGAGAAAATGACATGGATTAGGAGAGTATGCTATTCTTCTTCGGAGGAATCAGAAATTTAGACATCCTACGATCTCCAATCCTTTGTATGCTTATTTAATAGTAGAGGGCCTGCCAGTGGAGGAAAAAATCTCTCGGGAATGATCCAAGTGAGGACAGTTTTTACGCCAATCCTTCCAACTCACTATAAATAGCTGCTTCCTCGTAGGCTAAAGCCTCAGAAGATGGAATCAATTTTTTTCATGGAAATTTGACATCATTCCTTGAACATACTT
The DNA here is from genome assembly GCA_018584345.1 of Thuja plicata. Lineage (NCBI taxonomy): Eukaryota > Viridiplantae > Streptophyta > Pinopsida > Cupressales > Cupressaceae > Thuja > Thuja plicata. The sequence goes on from MU226825.1 coordinate 1,141,726, forward strand.
AGGTATGTGTAGAGCAGAGCCGCTTGAATCTTGCTTGCGAGACTACACATATTTGAGTACTCATAGGGCTATACGCCTCAATTTTTCCTTGTGCAATTCTATGGGGGATGGGTTCGAACAGATTTCCCAATCATAGACAACACTTAAACTAAAAGAATTCCTGATTCACCTATGAAAGGGTGATAATCCTTGTGCAAGGCAAAAATTAATTGCCCCAAGATACTCATCATTGTGCCCTCACTTGCGTTTGGAGTTGGATAATACAGCATTAGGAATGGAGCCATTGCGTACTTGGTGATGGCTGTATTCTGATTAGCATTTGAGTGTGTACCTAAGTCAATGAGCAAGGATTTTCATCCTCCACCTAGAAAATAGGGCATAAAGATGTGTTTGTTCACCCTTTAACAATACAACGATGCTTGACGTAACTGAAAGATCATTAAAAAGATAACATTTTAAAACAAGCAACAAATTTCAATCTTGGGTCTACACATGTGTTTTTCACCCACTGACAAGTCTTAGAATGCAATCTGCAATCAGACAAACTTCACGCACTTCCAAAATGAATTTTTCAAAACTGACCAAATTTGACAGAGACATAAGAAAATTGCGTCCCAAATTTCCTGGCTCATTTTTGGTATCCTGGCTTGCATCTAGTACCCTAGCTCACATCTAGTATGCTGGCTCGCATCTTGTCAACACATCATTGCATCTAGGGTTCTAGCTCACATCTAGGGTCATCAGTAGCTCGCATGTTGTATTTCTAGGTTCGCATCTAGGATAGTGGGCACTTGCATAATACTTTCTCAGGAAAACTCAATTGATTTGGATACCCTTTTGGCTCTTTAGTTTGTCCCTGTTGTCTTTTCTAGTCTCCCTATTGCTGTGTCAAAACACTTTTTCAAACGTCTACTTTGCATGTCCCGTTAGTTTTTGTTATCCGTCTCAATACAAGTGGTCTATCTGCTTCTTACAACAACTTGATTCCCAGCTCACTATTAGGGAATTCTAACCCTCTGATGCTAGAATAATTTACTTCCACTAAAAGATAAACAATACTTCCACCCATACACACTCGAACGATTCGGGATATTACCTGACACTCTCGGGAAATTTTGACAAAGTTGAGATACAGATACATGGTTAACACAAGACACAACAAGTACACATCTAAAGGATCGAAAGTACCTCCTAAATCACCACTCTTTCAAGGAGAAACATCTCGCAATTCCCTACTCGATCTAGACTCTCTAGAAATGGACAGGTCCACTCGTGGATGGAGTGAGGCTTTTGACGAATATGACAATAGAAAAAACCAGAAGCATGAAGATATTGATGAAGAAGAAGAACCCACATTTGAATTTCCTCTATTTGAATCTGGTAGTGAGGAAGACATCACTGAAGAAGAGTACGATAAACTCAAACAGAGAAAGAGGTTCCACAAGATACTGGAAAAGATGATTGACGAGGATAAAGAGAAATACTTCCTCCATTTAGCATCCACTGGCGTAAAATTACCCAAGGTTTATGATGTGGAATAACTAAAGGAAAAGGAGGTACCAACTCCTATTTCTATTCTTTCCAATCAACTTACCTTAATGAAAATGGAACTTGCGAGTCTCAAGAAAGAGAAGGCTAAACCCAAAATGAAGTACTATGTGGACTCCATTTGTCCATTTCCTTTCGACAAGAGTATCACTATGGTTCCATTCCCTCCCAATGTGGCACAACCAAAATATGACAAGTATACGGGAGAGACCGATCCACATGACCATGTTCGAGAATTTTGTGCTCTTAGCATAGAGTACATGCATGAACCTACTTACCTCATGCAAATTTTTCCTGAAAGTCTAGGAGGCAACACAATGGAATGGTTCTCAAAACTTACACCCAAGGTCAAAACTTTTGAGGAGTTAGTACAACAGTTTATCCAACATTACTCCTATAATATCCAGCATGATGTGACTATGATGGACCTGTGCAACACTAAACAGAAGACTGGCGAATCCTTTACCCACTTTCTACAAAGGTGGAGGAAAATCTTTGCACGAAATTCAAGAGCCATTCTTGAATCTGAGAAGATGGAAATCTTTGTCAATAACTTAGTACCTACGTTAAACTATGCATTACAAATGCAATATTCCCCTAGCTTTGACAAAATGATCAAGAACGCCCTCCATATCAAAGAAGTTATGGTAAAAAAGAGAGAGATCACTCTTCAAGGTGAAAACAAATCTAACAACTCCAACTCCAACTCCAAGCCTAAATGGTGGAAGAAAAATAAAAATGTTGTCAACGATGGCATAGTAGACGCATCCAATGTTGGTCATAAACCTGAGGTATTCAATATAACTAACAACATGCAATCAATCAAAGATGCCAAGGTAACAACTCCCATACCCAAAACAAACAATGATAATAACAAGGGTCGGCCATGGACTTCAAAACCTCAAAGAGCATTCATTCCTTTTGGAGAACATCTCGAGATTTTTTTGAAGACACTATTAGACAACAAAGTTCTCACAATCCCAGATTCCAAACCATGGGAACCAGTGATCAAACCAAGGTGGTGGGATGATAATTCTTACTGTGTCTTTCACAAGAACAAAGGACACAATACAAACAATTGTCTTAAACTTAAACATGTTATTCAAGACCTCATTGAAGTAGGAAAGATCAAAGTGGAAGGACACACTACCAATGAAGATCATACAACATTTAATAAACCATTCCCTGGGGAAGCATCTAAAGGAAAAGGTAATGAAGTAAACTACACCTACTTCAATAATGATAACATGATCAATATGCTAGACATTAAAACTAAATCAATTAATGTGGTCACAATCAAAGGTGTTTCTTTCCAATAAAATGCGGTGACTCGGAGTCAAGCATAAGTCACCATCAAGGGACCCAATTCTTCCCCGAAACCAGCATCAATGTCCAAAATCTCTATTGTTACTATTCCTAAACCAGTAGCAAAACACATGGTTACTATTCCTGCAGCAAAGTATGACTTGGTGGACCAATTTCAATGAACCTTTGCTAAAATTTCCATTTTTGAGTTGCTTAAAATATCCACAATGCATTGGGAAATCCTGGAACAAGCCCTACATGCCGCAAATGTACCAAAGGACCTTGATATAGACAAATTCCAAGTGACAGTCAATCACATCTCCACACCACATTATCTTTCCTTTCCTAAAGAGGATGATAAATCATTGACACATCCACATAATCAACCCCTCCATATTTAATTCCTCATTCATAAATCTTGTGTTAGACGCGTGTTGATAGATGGAGGCACAAGATTGAATATTTGTACACTTAATCTAATCTAGAAATTGGGTCTCTCAGAATAGACCATTGAATTTAGAAACAAAATAACTATCAAAGCTTATGATGATGAAGAAAGATCCTCTAAAGGTCTTATTGTTCTACCCATCAGAGTCAGAGAAATTGGGGAGACCAAGGAGAGTTCTATGTACCAAGCTTTGAGGTACCACAAGCTATTCACATACCTTTGTTACCACAACCTCCTATTCAAGAAGTAGGAGATACAACAGAAGATAATCCAAAGGTACCATTGATAGAAATGGCTACAAAGAGAACACCCCGACAACAAGATTTACATCTTAACTGGGGGTAGTTAGTCACAATCACACATGTCCTTTATTTTCCACACTTTGATCCATAGGTGGCTAACTAAGTACATCATATAACTATTGCATAATTATTAAACTGGTCTGATGACGAAGTAACTGACTCTCATGATTATGAATGGGATGAGCTATCTGTCGCCATAGAGGACATTGAAATAGATATGATTCACATGTTTGCAGCTCCATCAACACCCAATGAACATTCTAATACTACTCCCAACAATAGTGATATTCTTTAAGTAGAGGAAGAGTTCCTTCCCCCAATCATTGATGGAGAGACTGGTGTTCTCATAAGTCTAGAGGAACTTCAAAGGCGACAAGCATGAAGCCTCATTTTACGAAGAGGTGATGATGAAAGTTCTACTAACAAGTCACTAGAGTTTGGTCCACATATAACTAACAACAACCCTTTTAACGATGATATAACTCTTATTGATCTAAACATCGAAGAACTTAACTTAATAGGACATGTCATGTCAGTTAATAGTCTTGAAACTAACACGATGTTGTCCTTCCCAGAGTCCAACTCCTTGTCTTTAATAAATCCAAATCTAATTGATTGGACTAGTACAGATCTTAATCCTATCCTCCCCTTTCCCAATGAGTACACTTTGACTTGCTATCTAAATGCTTGTGAACCTTACCCTTCTTCCACCAATGAAAGGAGAATGAACATGTCACAGGAGGATATCAAGTTTCTCAGTAAAAAATTGAAAAATAAAAAAGAATAAGGGAACTGGCGGTGAAAACCACGTTGTGGCAGTGTAAGATCCTAAAATTGTAAAAACAAAAGACATATCTAATGGTGAAAACCTCTTAGAGGCACCAAAGGATGAGATTCTTGATATCCTCCCCAAACTCTTTCAAGAAAGGTCTTCAATTTTGATAGAACCAACACAACCAATTAAGCTGGGAACAACTGAAGTTCCTCAAATAGTCCACCTAGCACAATCTTTGTCAGAAGAGGAAAAGACACAGTTCACCGAGTTCTTGAAAGAGAAGAAGATCAATTTTGCATTGTCTTATACAGATATGCTTGGGATGGAACCTGAATTAATAATGCATCACTTGTCTATAGCTCCTGAGGTCAAGCCCGTGAAACAAAAACTAAGAAAAATGCATCCTCATGTTGCATTACTAGTAAAGGCGGAGCTAGAGAAATTGTTGAAAGTTGGATTCATCAAAGTCATTGCCTATGCAGGATGGATCTCCAATGTGGTCCTAGTGTCTAAATCCAATAAATCTATCAGGATATGTACATACTTCAGAGACTTAAACAAGTCATTTCCTAAGGATGACTTCCCCTTTCCTAATATTAATATGATCATAGACCTCACAAAAGGCTACCAAATGTATTCATTGATGGATGGTTTCTCAGGCTATAATCAGATAAAAATTGCCACTGAGGATCAAGAGAAAATTGCATTTACATGCGCATGGGGCACCTTTTGCTGGAACGTCATTCCATTTGGGTTAAATAATGCTGGTGCTACATATCAAAGAGCAATGACTACTATATTCCATGATGTGATGCATAAAAACATGGAGGATTACGTGGATGATACCTTAGCTAAATTCAAAGAAAGGAGCACTCATATTTATGATTTAAGAAAGATATTGGATCGTATAGAGCAATTTCAACTCAAGCTCAATCCAAAGAAATGTGCCTTTGGGGTCCAATCAGGAAAGCTCTTAGGGTTTATAATTTTAGCGAAGGGAATTGAGGTAGATCTTGCAAAAGTCAAGGCTATACTAGAAAGGACTCCTCCACACAACATCAGTCAAATGAGGAAATTACAAGGGAGACTTCAATCAATTAGGAGGTTCATGTCACAACTTGTTGACAGAATGCAACCCTTTACAAAATTTCTACATAAAGGGGTCACCTTCAAATGGGATGAACACTGTGAAGCCAACTTCGGGGAATTAAAGGGGTACCTAGCTACTCCTCCTATTCTTATGGCGCCTATTCATGGAAAGCCATTACTCCTGTATATTTCATCTACAACTACATCACTAGGAGTATTTCTAGCACAGGAGGATGAAACTAAGAAAGAAAGGGCTATCTACTACATTAGTAGAACACTAGTCTCCTATGAGCTCAATTACAAAATTATTGAGAAATCATGCTTAGCAGTCGTCTTTGCATCACAAAAATTGAGACACTACATGCTCTCACATACAGTAAGGCTCATTGCTAAGATCGATCCTCTGAAGTAACTTTTGAGAAAAACAACATTAACAGGACGTCTAGCAAAATGGGTCCTCATTCTAAGTGAATTCAACATTGAGTATGTAGATAGGAGGGCTATTAAAGGACAAGTCCTCATAGATCAACTAGCTGATTCACCACTTCAAGATGATGGGCCTTTAAAGATTGAATTCCCTGATGAAACCATTATGCATCTAATTGAGTACCCGTGGAAGATGTACTTTGATGGTTCTTTAACATAAAAAGGCTTAGGACCAGGGGTCCTATTCATAACTCCTCAAGGCTACAAGATACCCAAGTCTTACAAATTAATGTTTCCATACACAAACAACATTTCTGAATATGAGGCATTGGTAAATGGTCTTAAGCTCACCATGAAGTGGAAGATTGTAGAGTTACATGTGTATGGTGACTCCCAGCTCATTATCAATCAAGTCAATGGAGATTATCAGATGAAAGATGAAAATTTGACACCATACAAACAATTGGTTGATGACCTAAAGAAGTAGTTTGTCTTCATCACATTCCAGCAGATACCCCGAACAGAGAACAAAGCTGCAGATGCTATGGCTACATTGGTGTCCATGTTACAACTGGAGGAACATCAATTCCACTATGAATTATTGGGGGAAGAACTATCCTATCCTACCTTTGATACCCCTGAATACCAAGTAATCTATGCTTTGAACACCTGAGACCAATATCGGTATGCTAATATCATTGCTTACCTCACTGACCAAACTATTCCCAACAATCTATTTAGAAATGAGAAAAGAGCCTTGATTAGGACAACATTGTGTTATGTTCTCATAACTAATAACTTATATTGATGAGGTCTTGATGGTATACTTCTTAGATGTTTAGAACTTGAAGAGTCAGATTGCACGCTAAAAGAAGTCCACGAAGGTGTATGTGGATCACATTCAAATGACTTTTCACTAGAAAAGAAACTAGTCAGGGTAGGCTATTACTGGCCTACCATGGAAAAAGATGCTATTCAATTTTCCAAAACATGTCATAAATGCCAGACACATGGAAATATCATCCATGCTCCTGCCAGAAAACTTATACCTTTCATTACACATTGGCCATTTCAGCAATGGGCCTTTGACTTGGTTGGATAAATATATCCCAATTCTTCAAATGGACACAAGTTCATCATTACGGCCACTGAGTATTTCACAAAGCGGGTCGAGGCCGTGCCGCTAATCAAAGCCACTAGCAAACAGGTGGCTATGTTTATTCTGAACTATATTATCTGTAGATATGGGATACCCTCATCAATTGTAACAAACAATGGGGGCCAATTTAAAAATCAAGACATTGATGACTTGTGCGAACAGTTCCACATCACTCAACATTGCTCCGCAATCTATTACCCTCAAGGTAATGGACAGGCTGAGGCATCTAATAAGAATATTCTCAAAATACTACATAGAACTGTAAGTCTGGTAGAGACTAGCATTTACAACTAAATCTGGCATTATGGGCTTACATAATAAGCATATATACACCAACTGGAGCCACACCATTTTCCCTAGTCTATGGCGCTGAAGCAGTACTACCTATTGAGGTTGAAATCCCATCTTTACGGATATCTTTACAAGGTCTTGTTATTGATGGACAATACCATATTGATTGGGTGAATTCTTTAGACCTACTTGATGAGCACAGACAACAAGCGTTCGATCATCTGAAGGTGTACCAAGCATGCATGTCCAAGGGGTACAATAAAAAGGTTAAACCACACCAATTTCAATTGGGGGATCTCATCCTAAAGGAGAATCCTAAAAACCAGCCCAACAGAGAACATAAGGGAAAATTTGAACCTAACTGGTTGGGACCTTATGTTATCACTGCTACTTTTGGGAGTGGAGCTTATCAACTAGCTACACTTGAGGGAGACATTCTTCTAGATCCTATCAATACTCTACATGTTAAGTGGTTCTACGCTTGATTTTTGGCTAGCAGAGCTTGTACAGTAAATAGTTCTCAGAAAATACCAAAAAAATTCAAAAAATTGATCTTAAAGAAAAATCCAAAAATAGTGGAAAAATTCCTGAAGAAAGGTATCCTTGGTGAAAACCTAGCAAACAGGCGCTTGGATACTACAAAAACATTCAAAAAAGAAAAAATAGAAAAAAAATTGAAAAAGAGAAAAGTGCCTTGATGACAACCTAGTAAAACAGGCATCTTGGTAGCAAAAAGGATAAAAGGTCTTGCCAAGCGGTGAAAACCTGGAAATCAGGTGTCACTTGTGTTCTGCGCTCCATCTATCAATGCATTGTTGATACTAAGCCTTCACGATTACACATGTGCTAAGAGTTGAATTTTTTTCCTTACAAAAATCTTATCCTTGATTGGGATTTGTCTATGTTTCTGTCTTAGGATCATGTCATTTTTCACTAGGGGTATCTTTGCCAGTATGATAGGTCGCATCTACTAGGTCATCATAGGAGGGTTTATCTCGTAGCACAATGATACTTGATGTTTTAACTAAACTGTTACTCTCACGAAAAAAGGATGGCACAAAAATTGCACTCACACAAACGATGTTCCTAAGACCTGGATTGGATTGCAAACAGGAGGAAGGTTATACACAGACATGGAACACATATTGCTTGAATTCCAAACTTTTTGATTGATGAATCTATACTGCACTTGAAAACTGAATCAATAGTATTTCTCAATACTAATTAAACATAGTTTGATCTTAGTTTTATTATGACTCTTTTATGTACCCATGATGTTTTAACTGGGGGCATCTAAGCAGTTATGATTTTTCTTTGATTGATTCACAATTGATAGTTGTTATGTCTTTCGAGTTACTCCATGACGTCTGCGCAAAGACAAAGAGTCACAAGGATGGGGGCATAATGTTTTCTTGGTTTTTTGAGTATGGTGATTGTTGCATATGATCCTATAAATTTCACCTAACTTGGATGTTTACGGTAAGAGCTTCCACTCTGAGTGGATAGCCGCATAAATTTTGATCTTCGTTATGTGTCAACTAAGGTGAGTTTGAAACAATTTCCTTGTCTGTTTTATAAACTCAGATTCTCGCTAAGGTATACGAAGCATAATGTAACCAAGACTATGAATTTTCAAGGTCATTGCGGGTCCACTATCTTTCCTTACACAGATTCTGGTACAATAAAAGGAAGGTGACTATTTTTTTATCCTGGCTTCTATGCCTTGATACCTAAGTCAATTTCCAACATTTCAATAAATATAGTATTTATACTGTCATAATATCAGGGTGTATTAGTGATGGTTGTACTATTAGGTTGTATCCATTCTGAAAAACACCCAATGATGATGAACATGCTACAATATCTGTAAATCAATGACAAGTCCTAAGAGTTTGCATATAGCTGCATTTAAAGATTGCATGATGCATTTGTGAAAGAAGTAAAAAGTATAAGGAAGTTGAGCTCAAAAATGATTTCTATCTTCTTCTAAATCCAAGTTAATTAAATCCATTTACTATTATTGATATTTATATTGTTGCACATCCATAGCATACATTTTGCATTCATAAAATGAGATAGAGGAAAAATAAAAAAACAAATCATTTATGCATTACATTTCATTTCTACTTCCTAAGTCCATCCATACATTTTACTTGCATAAGAAAAACTCAAAAACATACATTTTGTATATTCACATAGTATCATTTGAAACATATTTATATCAGTGATAAGTCCAAAATGCATAAATGATGTCATCATCTAAATCTAACTCATCATACGACCAAGATATAATCACATGTGCAAACAAATCTATCACAAATGAGAGAACTCATGAATCATGTTAGAATATGAAACAACTGCATCAGAAATATATATCAACATGTTACAGATCAACAATATGGCACATGTCTACAAAAAGAGTATCAGAGAACACAGATGAATCAGATATACATATACCAAAGTGTCAATAGTACAAAAGAATGGCCTCACAGGGCTCTAGATATACAAAATGATCTCAAAAAATAGTACAAAAAGATATGTATCATCTCTGTCTCCCCCCCTCTCCCTGATCTGGAGGAGGAGGAGGTGGTACAAATAGAGGTGGTAGAGGCATCGCTCCCTCAGACTGCTGAGCTACCCGTGAAAATGAAAGTGCTCTCTGGCCCTCTAGACCTCCAACATGGTATACAAAAAAGTAATAAGATGCTCTCTATCCCTGGTGGGTGGCTATCTGAGCCTATTCATCTCTCTCTGCTCTAAGCATATCACCCTGCCTATCCCACTCTTCCCTAAGGAACTCTAGCTGTCTGTCCCTATCTGCAAGCAATGCATCTAATATAGCAATAATGGAATCAGTTGCAGTAAGCCTGCCCTCTAAAGCTATGATCTGTGCCCTAAGCTGCTCTCGCTCCTACTCACACTGGGATAGAGGGTCCCCATCTCTACCAGATCCCCTTCTTGAATCTTGTCCAGAAGGCCTATCCTGAGATCTATCCTGTGATCTGCCTGGCTGCTTTGCTACTGCTGCTATCTCTACTGTCTCTACTGCTCCCCTATAAGTAAAGGACCTGGATCTATCCAGGGAGAAACAAATCTGAATTGGGTGTGCCAACCCTCTCCACTACCACTGGCCACATCTGCATGGCCACCCACAACACCACCTCCCCTATCATCTCCGTCATCTGGAGGAGGATGTCTCCCATCTCTACCGCCATCTCTGTCTCCGTCCCTCCCTCTATGTCTACCAGGAACCCTATCTCTCTAGGCTTCTCCTCTCCCACTAGAGAGACGATCATCCAGATCATAATCTATCAGCTCCTCTATACGACGAATGACCTCCTCAGGCACTGTGAATTGAGAAAATGGATGCTGAAGCATCTCTACTATGTACCCATTTGAGAAACCTACATCTGCAACATCAAGATGAAGGTCCCAATCTACTCCAACCATGTCTCTGATCTCCTGGTGGGCGGTCTCATAACTCAGATGGGCACCCCACAATGGTGCCTCATCACAGATCTGAGCATATATAGTAATGTCTTGTGTCCTGCCCTGTCGTCGGCCATACTGTCTCAAAAATTGGGTATGAACAAACCACTCTACAATATATCTGGTCCTCCCAATAAGGTACCTGCTCTGGAACAAAAATGGAACTTGTCTGGCATCTGAGGTCCACTCCTCACAATCTAAGTATGGCCACCAGACTACCTCTGTCATATCAACAAAAATCCGTCGCCAGTACTCTACCTTACCCAGATGGGGCTACTGAATGAGACATGCATACATATATACATAAGCCTTCTCAGGTGCACGCTACCTATCTATGATGGGTCGTGTCACAAGGATGTCCTCCCAGGCCCAGATTTGAAGAATCAAAATACCCACAGTCATGCTCTGGGTATAATGGTAAACAATCTCATGAAGCTCGTAGTACATATGGGCTAGGATACAGTTGACCCATGAGAATCTCTGTCTATGGAAGACCATCTGCTCCAACATGTCCACCCATCTGATGAGGAACCCATGCTGTCCTCTGTCTGGCATCAGGATGCCACCAATCAAACCTGCTAAATATACAGATAATCGATCATAATGGTCACATGTGTAGTCCAAAGAAAGGTATCTCTGATCAATGGTATCATCCTAGAAATATCGATGAGCTACACCAATTGCCACAGTAGAAGTCACCACAAAGTGCACCTTGCGACCCATAATGAGAACATGCAGTATATGCCATACATCCTTAGGAGTAACTGTAGTATCGCCAGTCAGGAGATGGAAGGTGTTGTTCTCTGAGTGCCATCTCTTGATAAGAGCAGTCAATAGCCCCTGATTTACCCCTATATCAAGTAAACCAATCAAGGATCGTAATCTACAGCGGATCACTATCTCTAGCTCATCATCTGATAAAAGTTTGGACAAGGCAAGCACATGACCTGGGTATGTACCCTGGAAAGCGACTACCTCAAAATATTCCTGTTTTGGCACATAAAAAGATAAATCAGTGTTCTATCTACAACAAAGATGCAGACTCAAGATCAACTTAATGATTCAGGGTCCGCAGCAGAAAAACATTTCAAAATGGATAAGTTTCTAACTCCAAAAATGAGATGCGATCCTGGAAAGGCAGGGTGCGATCTCTTTTGCCAGATGCGATCCTAGAAAAATAGGATGCGACAGCAAATAATGGGTGCGATCTCGGAAATCTTGGATGCCACCCCAAAAATGGGGTACGACCCTGACAAGACAGGAAACGACACCGACAAAAATTCAACTTTAAAACTAAGCTAAAACAAGGTAACTAGATGCGATCCAGGAAATCTTGGATGCGACTCAGAAATTTGGGAAATCAGGATGCGATCCTAGAAAAATGGGATGCGACACGTGTTTAGCAGGGTGCGATTTGGAATCCCAGATGCGACCCATAATTGAAAGGACTATAAAAGCTATAAAAATGCATCAAATTCAAATTTGCAAACTTCACGAGGTAGTTTTCCGAGTACTTACCGGAGGTACGTAATTGGTCGGGCGCTGATGACGACAGATGAGCTCAAAATGATGCTTCCTAACTGGGACCACCATCTTCTTTGCAGAGCTCTCAAATTTACTATAGGTAAGAGTGAAAATGAATAGTAAAATGATAATTTTTGAGATATATATTAGTCTTTTGAGCTATTTAGGAGTTCTGAAACTCCTCCTAGGCAACTGAAACTTCATTTCTGTTCTCTTTTTGATCAATCGGGAACCAAATCGAAGGTGCCTAAGGTATTTTATGCAGTACAGTAACTTTTTTATGACAACTCCTGAAAATGCAGATTTGCTCCCTTTGTGCCAAAAATCTGTCAAATTGCACATTTCATCATAAATCTTGGTCCGACATCATTTTATCAGTCTCACCACTCACATTTTTTGTGTGATTAACTTGGTTCTCGTGTATTTACTCTTAAACACACCCTCATTTCTTCACTTCTTCTAATCTATGTTGACCTATCCATTCCATGCAAGTGATACATCATTTCAACAGAGGGATTTCATGTCTTTCCTTTGATTTCATTCCTGAGGGGGCATGATCACACTATCATCAATCAAATTTTTGCTTGAAACAACATCAAAAATGACTTCGTTATCAAACAACTAGGGGCATGACAGTTTCCTTGACTAAGTCAGAAGTGTTGGATAAAGAGCTTTAGTTCTCATAAGCTGGATATCTTGTGTTTCCTCATTTTTAAAGATTCCTATTAAGCTCCTGGCAGCTCCTTACTGACTTTTGGACGACAACCAAGTTTGGAATCAGTATTATCAATCTTTGGACGATAACTAAGTTCAGGATTGGTATCTTTAAGATATTTTATTGACCTTTGGATGACAACCAAGTTCATAGTTAATTCTATTAGTTTAGTTCAATCAAGTGCGAGACTGATCTCATCAGACATTTTCGTTCGATCATGAGCAAAATTCTCAATCTTTCTGAAGTTAAAATCAAAAAAATTTCTTTGAATCAATGCATTGCTCGCACATCAATTCAAAGAGGGGAAAATGTAACCACCTAGTTTTGGTCTGCTCTGACTATAGACCCTATTTTCCCTAAGTGTGATCATACGCCCAATTATGTCCAAACGACCCTATTACTACTTGGCATAATTATTTTGAAATCAATTTAATCTCCTAAAGTGATCAAATCACTAAATTAATTACTTTTAGCCAAAATCAAAATCAATCAAATACATGGCTAAAATGATTAATTT
>MU226825.1:1168535-1179350 GCA_018584345.1 Thuja plicata
CCTTCTTAGACTGTCAATAGGCTTTAGGTAAGACCGGTGCTACTATCATGAGTCAACCTTCTGATAATCTGTTAGGATATACCTCAATTACAAAAGACTGTTAAGTCCTGCTCTGTTAAGAGACTTAATGCTTCAATGGTTAAATTGAAACAAAATGACCTGTTTCTAATGCAACTGAATTACAGATTTTCAGATCTATTTACTTATAATATCTTTCTGATCAATGTATCAATACAATTCCTTTGTACTTAACTCTTTCTTCTCTGTGATGCTGTGCTTTTCTGTTCATCGGTGTCTACAGAATTCTTTAACTCTCCCTCAACTTGATTGATCAGGATTATATGAAGTTAATCCTTCATCAGTTTCTCTTCAACATCTTCTTTCAGTTCACTCCCCCATGTATCTGATTGTATGCTCACATCTTCTTGATGTGAATTATGCTTGTCTCTTATATAGACATGATGTTCCTTAATTCTAGGTTCTTGATTCTTGATTCTTGGCGTGCAAAACAATCTAGCCAAATTGATTTACGACTTTAACTCCTGATTTATCTCATAGTTATCTTCTTTCCAACTGTACAAATCATTTAATTAACTATGGTTGAATCAAACAAATAAAACAACCAGTTAATTCTATCCTTTATCTCTGCCAGCTAGATATTTTATCATTTTCTGATCTCTCTGTTCTATCGGTCAACTCTGCAGTTTGTCGTCGGTGACAACTGCCAGTTCCATCGGTGTCGCTTCAGTTAGCTTTGGGATCTCCAATTGTCGGGCATTATTGGATCTTGCTCATTAGGAAACACTGTGTTTAGCTCATCGGGCATCCTTTGATTTTGCTTCATCGGGCAATATTGTCTTCTGCTCGTCGGGCATCACTGTGACTTTATCTCTGTCTTTACTGATGGTGTGCACTCTGCCGGTGTAGTCTGTCACTTAGTGAATACTTGACTTTTATGCATTGCTGAAAGCATAACCTTTATTCCATTGATTCCCTAAGGTATTTGGCAATATTTATATGACCATACAGATGATATCAAGTTGACATTAATGACAATACAAACCATTAACTGATTTAATGTCTTGCATCATCTTCAACTTAATATAGTGAACCATTTAATCAGTTACATGTCATCAAATTCATGCCATAAAGTTCCGAATAACAATATGATGTTCTGTTTGCTAAATACAATTAAGTAAGATAAAACATGAACATAAAGCAAGAGGGAAATAATTTAAAAGATGAGGGAAAGGAAAGAGATACTCAGAAAGGTCCAAAAAATGAAACCTCTAGCACATCCAAGCTCTTCTTCATTGTACATAAACCCATATAACCGAGGATGAAATGTTGGGTTAGTTGTGATAAGAGTTTTTCCAGAATCAAACTCCTCTTTTTCTATAAATTCACCTTCATAGATAGCTAGATAGATGGATAATGATCTAAATAAATAAAAATAATATGACAAGAGAGATAAATGATAGTAATGAAACAAGAGAACAATGCTAATGAGATAACCCGGGAAATGAAATTAAAGTGAGGAAGAGCATAAACATTTAAAGCCAACAAGACTTCACTATGAGCAACAATAAAGATGAGAAAATTGATGAAATTGTGAGAGTGGGTGTGGGAGATTTAGAGAGTGAATTGTAGTTTCTCCTTGTGTGTTATCATCAAAATGATTTAAAAATGGAGAGATATAGAGGGTTGGGCAATATCCCAATGTCAGTGGAAGGTTATAGAGGCATTACACTACCAGGAATCAGACATTGTAATGCTCTAAAGGCCAACTAAGTCACACATATTCATGGGACAAATGTACAACATGCAAACATATTTGTAGCATGAATGTGTTGACAAATAGTCTAGGTCAAACTGTCAATAAAATGACGAGGTTGGTGATTAGGTAGTTTTATTGAAGGTAACATGTAACATTGTCATAGAGTTAGCTAAAGTGGAGGCCAATGTGATGTGAAATTATATCAGGTGCAATTCACAATGTTATATTTTGGCCACACTTTAGCAATCATATCATAAACGAGATGCAAGCTACATTAGAGACAGGGTTAAGAGAAATTTAAACAAAATGATGAATATGAAGCAAATTCTTCTATCCATGTGCAGTTTCCTTCAGGAAAGAGACCTAAGTCAAAACTTTGTAAGATGATGATAAGTTATATCATCACGCTATGTTAGTTGTAGACAAAATGTTTGGATGAAAAGCAAAAAATTAGAAACAAGAATGATCATCGATATGAGACATAGATCACAATTATTCAAACACAATCAAAATATAATTGATAAAATTAAGATGTAGAGGTGGCAAGTTTTGTTAAGAAAGGGACCATACAATCATGGTATCGACCTATGTTGAGTTATGTTATTCCATAGAAAATGAATAAAATATCATTGACAAGGTGCAGTGGTTTGGCCCCCACGCTAGGCAACATATGTAAACTGTAGTTGTTTGGCCCCTACACTAGGAAACATAGATATAAATGATCCTAAGATAATGCATTTGATAAAAAAAATTAGATAAATTATGAGATCATAAGATAGAGATATATAGGCCCTCCTTAGAATGATTTGGGTTGTACAGAGGGGGACCATAAGTTATTTTAAGGAGAGAATGATGTTGTGTGATTATTAAAATTTAACATTATGTATGCATGGAATAATACATTGCAATAGATAGCCCACACCATCAACATGAGACAAGCGATGAAATTATTTAGGGTTAGTATAATTCATAGTAGTGACATCAATACACATATATTAGGTGCACATGAATTGCTCATTGCATCCTCAAAGTTTTAGATCATATGAAGTCAACACATGAAAACACAGACAAAAGAGAAATTGAGGTAAACATGAAAGAAGACCTAAATGTCCTCAATGATTTACATCATCCTTGAATATCGAAAAGACAATATACAATAAAAAGAAGAATGATGATACACATATAAAAAGTTTACAAAAAATATTATGCCCTATTTCCAAGTACCTACAGAGTAACTTGGGTCTTTTAGGAGAGCACAAAATTATAAAGACACAATTGAGAGAAGAAGGAAATAACCAAACACACAATCTAATCTAAAGACTTGAAGAGGACTACTGAGAAATCATCCAATATCAGATCATAATCCTCTCTCTTGATTATTTTGTGAGGAAGGAGGATTATGAAGAGACATGATGACCAAAGGAGTGTCAAGTGCCTCACTTGTAATGAGAGCTAAGGATGAGGTCATTTCAAGATTCTCATCCAGTTGCTTATGCAAGGAAAGATTCAACGATCTTGTAAAGATTATTGATAGCACGTGGATGCTCTCTAGAGATTCGGACACACACTTTGGAGTGGAGTGAGGTGACTCAAGCAAATGATCATCAGTAGGAGATGTATAATCAAACTTTAGAAAATAAGCGGTGACAAACTTTAGAGGAGGTGGAACCTCTTCAAAAAAAGAATTGACATAGACAAAGAAACTGCAAAAGTTGATTTCTTGCAATGAAACTTGGGGGCAAGGCCTTGCTCAAACTTACACTTTGGTGGAAAAGGTGTAACCTTCACATCCACCGTAGTAGGTCAGAGCACCCTAGGGAAGTTGAGATGAAGGAGCAGAAAGGAAACTACAAAATAAAATGACCTGCACTAGACATAATATATGTATGAAACATGTCTACAAGTTGCAAAAATTGATGGATGCTCCAGAGAAATGGGATATAAGGTATCTCAAGAGAGGGGGCACTTAATAACTGTAATTTCTTGGTGTGAGGCTCATTGACAAATTTCAAAGAAGTCGAGATCAATACAAATTTTAGAGCAGAAAAAAGATCAACCCTAACGAGAATAACATAAATGTGAATAGGAATGGAGTGAACTAGAAAAAAGATAAAATCAATGACTAATCCTTAGCCTTTAATGCAACTTTGTACTCCCTATCCATTTCTCATCAACAATGCTTACACGCATTAACAATCTGATTTTAATATAAATGAGCTCTGGTAGTAGGGACCTGAGGAGGCTCCATAACATCTTGCATCATTGGCAGATCCATCTGCATCATAATCAAAGGAAGAGGAGGCCTAATTAATGAAACAAGAGGTGCTACATGAGTAGGAACAATAGTCTTGTAAGAAAAATAACAAGAGCAATGAAATTAAAATAATATAAGGAGACAAGAAGATTTTGAGAGGGGAAAAACAAAGAAAAACCCCTTGTGATATTATGAAGATGACAAAGCCTAAGAAAGAGAGAGAGGAGAAAGTAACTCATTTACAATGACTCCAAAGATTGAAAATAAGAGAGGAGAACATCTCTTTTATAGAGATGAGGAGAGTAGTTACCAAGTAACTCACCAATCTTCGAATGCCAACATCTATAATAGGTGTGTGATAAGTGTCAAGATCCTCTTAAGGAGGATAATATAATTTCCTTATTAAAGAAATTAAAAAATATGACATGTCCTCCCACTTGGACTAGAGGACAAAATACATGTAGGGATTCCATAGAATCTCCTAATTAAATAAATAAATACAAGGAAATATTAAATATTCTAACAACCCCCTTTAATCTTTACTTGGGGAGTTTACATCAATGGGAATGCAACGCAAATTTTACAATGAATTTGAACTACATTTTTATAATATAATTTCATTTGATTTAATTGGAGCTAAATCCAAGTCTTCTAGTAGACTTTATTAACCATGGGTACAATTGGTACTTCAGATTGGATAGAGCTAAGAGAATTGAATTGTGCCTTTGGAAGGGTCCATGATATATCACCCGAATCAAAGAGTAGAAAAAACACAAGTAGATTTCCCATAGTTGGGATCCACCCTTGATACAAATCAATATAACTTTGAAAATAAACTCATAATGTGTATCATAAAATAATTCAACTTTAGAGAATGTTTGAAAACTTTTAAAATGAGATGGATGAGGGTTAGAAATGAATCCATGAGCAATCATAAAAAACACAATGAAGCTAACATCATATCAAGATAAACCATATGCTCAAAATTCAAAATGAACAAACGAGTTACAATAAACATTATCAATGCTCTCATAAAAGAAACATAATAATGCACAAATGACCACAGACAAGGCCAACTAATGAGGCCTGCATCAACACTACATCAATCACATGGATATAGACAGTCCACTAATGAGTCATCTCACTGCAAGTGAATGGGTCATGACTCCATCATCTACATGACCGATGATCTAAGCAATGAAGAATGCAATACATTATCAGAATAGTAGAATTTGCATGGAAACATGAGAGAGACAAAGATAAATCAGTAGACCATGTGACTCAAACACCAAATCAACCTATGATATGATTTGAAAAACATGTCTATAGTCATGAACTAGAAACAAAGAACCATTAATGAGATAAGATATTTATACCAATATAATGAGAAACTTTAACAATTTGAGCTTTGCTACCCTTTCATTAGGATGAAAAATAATAGGATAGATCATACTTTATACCAAGTTACATTCAAAATTATAAAAAAACTAATGACATATGCTATATAATAATTTTTTCTAAAGATTATGAGTGTTAAAACAACATATTGCCTTACAAATATAAGAGAAATCCAACAAAATTCAAGAAGGATTTCAAGAACATCATCCTCACAATGAGGAAAAAAGAGCAAGTTGATAAACATCAATTGAAGTAAGTGTGTACCAATCAATGGATGGAGGGAAAAACTCCAAGGGCCCTTAGGAAATATAAGGTAACTAAGATCCAGATAAACTGAAGACCCTGTAAAGTTAACCTTGAAAAATGGGTACCCTACACAACTTACAAAAAAATGCAACAATGTGCATATAAATAAATGGTATGAAAACCATAAAAATACAACTAAGTGCATATAAATAGATGGTAAAAAACCATTCTAAGATTGATAGCAATTCATGCTAATTAAATAAAATCAATAATAATACTCAAGAAGGCAATATCGTTACATGACTCACAATACTTGAACAAACTAAAATAAGCAATGACATAGTTTGCATCAGATAACACATACTCTATAAAATTGAATATAAAATTAACATAATTGAAAGAACATGAACAAAAGATAGATAAAAGAAAAGAAATTACTCCCATTGAAAATAATTTTAGTTTCATGCTAAGGGGAAGTAATATTGGAACCCGGTGCTGAATCTGAAACATCTAACGGGTTAGAAACATTATAAAAAACTCGAAAAACATGGTGAGGTTTATTATCATTATTCTTCTTATAATGAGATTGTTGATTATTTTGATTATTTGATTCATAGGTTTCTTATCAGTTTTCTTTTTAAAGCAATTTTGAGTCACACGACGATCTTTTCCACAAGAAGTGCAATGAGATGTTTATTTAACTTAATTTCGAGAATAAGCGATGACAAGATTTTAACAATAAGTGTAAAATAAAAAATAAAAAACTTTAAGATTAAACTAGATGACCTCAGATACAATGATTAATAACCTCCAAACAATCTTAAAATGAAATTTAACTTAATGTTAACAAACATTTAATTGATTAAATATTGATGTAAAATAAAATAAAATTTTAGTTAAAGTTTAAAAATAATTAAAATGAAGTGATAAACATAAAATTGAATCTTAAATTGGATTATGAAAAAGTTGTAAGAGAAGTGTATTAACGTTGAAAATGCACCGATTTAAGAAAATATATTAAAATGACATAAATGTTAAAAAAACAATAATCATAAACAATGGTTTAAATTATTTAAACACTTTGATTTTAGAATTACATATGCAACTTAATAAAATAGTGAGGAGATTAAATGATTTACAATAAGAATAATTATAAAAAATATATTAACTGATTGAAATATAAGATTAAACGATTTGAAAGAGAGTCAAAGGAATTTAAAATGTACGCTAAACTTAGATATGAGTGGCAAAGCTGTTAAGAGCTCAGAAATAGTGATAGAGTGCTTGCGAATGGAAGTTACAAAGATTAGAAGATTGAGAAGAAGCAGCCAAGAAAACCAGATAACCTACAAAATAAAATAATAATCCTCTATGCATAGATTAGAATAGGTGAAAGACAAAAAAGGAAGGCTGCAAAGAGAACAACATCAAGGAAGGGAAGAGAGAAGATACACAGGAAGGGAGAAGGAGCCAAAGCCTACTACATGACGAGGCTGCATGGGAGAAACGAGTGGGTTAAGAGGGATAAACCTTGTTGTGAAAGGAAGAGAAGTAGCTTAGATGTGCAAGGAGAGGGAGAGAAACTTAGCTATGTGAGGGAGATAAGGAGAGTAGTGTAGAAAGAGAAGATGTTGTGAGGATGAAAAAGAGAGTAGTTGCATTATATTCCAGCGACCAAGCAAGTTTGGAAAGGGATACTATGTCTAAGCTAGGATCAGTGAAGGAGGAGAAGGAGTGCTGCATTGGGAAGGGTGAAAGACAACAAAAACATAGAGGATGTCAAGCTGCATGCAAGATGAGAGTAAAGAGTTGAGGCGCGCGGTTGGAAGGAGTGCGCAAGGAAGAAGTTCAGCGCAGGAAAATGTTGATGCATAGGGAGAAGTTCAACATGGGAAATGCCATAGCTATTTTGCCAAGAAGGAAGAGAAAGGTGCGAAGATGAAGAGAAAGGGAGCATGCTAAGCGAATCAACTGAGCAGAGAAAGCTATAGTGAAAAGAGGGGAGGGAATAAAAGATGAAAGAAGCTACAATGAATACACTAGAGAATGAGCTGCAGAAATAAGCTACTAAATACTGAAAGAATGATTGAAAAGTGAAGTGAAGTACAAAGAAATGATATATTAAAAATAAATGTTATGATTATAAAAAAAATAGAGATATAACCAACGTATGAACCTGTAATAAAAGAGTATAACTGAGATATGAACAGTGACTGATCAATGTAATTCTGCAAAAAAAACACAATAGATATAACCTACCTATGCAAATATTACAGATTGATGAATAAAGCTGCAAATAAAATACATATTACACTAAAACCTGCAAGTCAGAAAACTAGATTTTAGCAATGCAAATGCATAGAAAAAACATGCAAATAGAGATATATAAACCTGCAAATAAGGTTATTTTTTTAAAAAATGATTAGATGAAAACCTGCACAAAATGAGAGAAATATAAATATGTTACACCTTGCGGTTTTCCCGACAGAGGTGAAAATGAATATAGAGTGCAATGGGTTTGGCTGAAACCAACCAAACCAAAAAAAATTCAAATGCAACTCTCTAGCGGCAAGCCGACCAAAGAGGGTTAGAGAAAATAAGAATGCAAAAATATGCAACCACGAGTTAGCAAAATTAAGCTCAAGCTTCTGTCTCAAACAAGAGTCTCCAAAGGTGTGCTCCAAACAATGCCAACCTTCAACACTACACTCAAACAAGGACTAACAACCCAAGCTTTGATACAATGTAAGAAAAATAACAAGAGCAAGAAAATGAAAATAATCCAAGAGAGATATGTGAAGAAGTAATTTTTACCATGAGAAAAACAAGAACTAGGAGTAAGCACCCAAAAACCAATACAAGGAGACAAGAAGATTTTGAGAGGGGAAAAGAAAAAAAAAACCCCTTGTGATATTATGAAGATGGAAAATCCTAAGGAAGAGAGAGATGATCAAGTAGCTCATTTATAATGACTCCAAAGAGTTGAAATAAGAGAGGAGAGCATCTCTTTTATAGAGATGAGAAGAGGAGTTACCAAGTAACTCACCAATATATGAATTCCAACATCCATAATAGGTGTGTGCAAAGTTTCAAGATCCTCTTAAGGAGGATAATCTAATTTCCTTATTAAAGGAATTACAAAATATGACATGTCCTCCCACTTGGACTAGAGGACAAAATACATGTAGGGATTCCAGAGAATCTCCTAATCAAATAAATAAATACAAGGAAAGATTAAATATTCTAACAAGTCTCAACCATAGGTGCCTTTCCTCATTTTTCTTCGGAAGCACTTGGAGGAACAAGAGGAACTCTCAAAGTTTGGGAGACAATTGTTACTAGTGAGGAGCAAGTACGAGGAGATCACTTGATGTTTTCATAATGGTAGGGTGAGGGATGTTTAGGAGAACAAAAATCTCAAAGACATGGGACTTTGATTTCCACAAATAGGCACCTTTCCCTTTCCTATGTTAGGTGCAGTAGATGGAACAAGAGGTACCACCAGAGGTTACATGGTCTTGGGAGAACAATGAGGTATATCTTGAGGAAATGACTTTTCCTTATCTCTTGACAAAGGATGGGGAGGATGAAGCATGTTGAAATACATGAGTAGACTAGGAAGGAACAAAAAAAGTAGGAGGAGCTAAAAGAGCAACAAGTTTGGATCGACACCAATCCTATCTCCCCAATTTTGTACTTGAAGTAAGCTTTATACATTAGATCTCTATTGGGTAGCATGTGTCCAATCAAAGCTGGCAAAAAGTGGTCAAGGAAAAAGCCCCCATGCAATACCAATGGATTATATCCAGTATCTTGGATAGTTTGCAGGTGCATGATGCCCTCATGAGGAACATGTAAGCATTGTACTATTGAGAGGACTACAACCATGGAGAATAACTAGGGGATACCTACCTTCACTTAAAGCAGGTTGGACTTAGGGATAACAACAAATGTAAATGAGCCTACCTTGGGTCCTACATCGATTGACAAGGTAGTGGACCTCATAGGAGGAACATTAGGCCATCATGCATGCAAATAATGTTCATAAACTCATTCTACCTCACCTTATGTATTCCATTAATGGAAAGGGCCTCCTGCATTATTGAATTGAATCTATAAGAAGGATCAATCATAATACATGTAACATTGTTAATGTTGATCTTCGCAAGGATGTAGAGGGGAGCCAAATCTCTATGAAACAATGTCATTAGGTGAGAACATAATTTCTAGAACCCCCACCTTCTAACATAGGAGAGAGAAAGGAGTGATAGTGACCATATTCACATACACACAATCACTATATTAGGGGAAGAGGTACGATAAAATTTGATGAAGGAATGACAAGACAAGAAAGCTTTGAATTTGAAATTTTTTTAACAAGATTTTTAAAAAGGAGGCGAGTCCATGTTAGGTCCACCAAAATGTAGAAGAGGAAAATTGAACTACTGTGAAGGGTTGTCATTGATGACATGCAACTGATTGAATGTTTGATAATGTTAAGTTGAAAGATAATGCAGGTCATCAAATCAGTTAATGGATTGTATTGTCATTGATGTCAACTTGATATCATCTGTACGGTCATGTACATAATGCCAAAGACTTTAGAGAACCAAAGGAACCAAAGTTATGCTTTCAACAATGCATAAAAGTCAAGTATTCACTAAGTGACAAACAACACCGACGGAGTGCACACTGTCGAACAAAGCAAAGAAGAAAAGTCACAGTGATACCCGATGATCAAAAGCATAGTGTTTCCCAATGAAGAAAAACCACGGAATGCCCAACAAGAAAAGTCAGAAGGTTGCTCGATGAGCTAAAGACTCAAAGTGCCCGACGACCAAAGATACATAGTTGTCTGACGAGTAAAATTCTAATGATGCCCAATGAACGAAGATCACGAAGCTAACTGGAGTCTCACCAACGGATCAGTCAGTTGTCACTGACAACTAACTAAGTGGTGACTGACAGAATAGAGAGTTCAAAAAACAACAAAATATCTAGCTAGCAGAGCTAAATATAGACTTAACTGGTTGTCTACTTTGTTTTATTCGACTAGAGATAAGTGATTGATTTAAAGATGATTTGTACAGTTGGCAAGAAGATATCTACAAGACAAATCAGGAGTTATGCTTTAAATCTA
>MU226825.1:1193605-1245923 GCA_018584345.1 Thuja plicata
TTTCCACGTTAAAATTCATGTGTTATGTGTGTATGATTCATTTCTTTACTATTTTGCATCTTACATAGCTAACTCTGGATTGATCGGTATACTCTGCTTATTTACTGAGTTTCGGTAAATAGTTATACTAATTATCGGTAATCAAGAAAGAATAAAGATTGACAGAGGAAACGACAGACAGTCAATCATTATTAGTATTTCATGGCATGAATCTTTTAGGGACATAATAATATGAGATTTATTGATTGGTGGTTAAGTTTGAAGAATAAATTTTTGTGGCCACTGATTCACCCCCCCTCTCAGTTATTACTAACAGTCATATGCCTAAGGATTTAGTATACTAATCTCCACTTGCAACAACCTTTGAGGTGTTACGGCCTTGAAGTTAGCTCTTAGGAAGGATGATGTGTGTAGCTGGTACTAACTAACTAATATATTTATTTAGACTACACAATATAAATACATAGGTTATAGGGACTCTCTGGTCAACATCGTATTCTCTTTGTCAAAAATGTGTATGTAGGTCATGGAAACAAACAGGACACACAAATGACCAGTAGAGACATAGGCCAAAAATCAATACCAAAAAGTGCCAAAATAGTCGTATGTGGTTCTGTTTACTAAACAAAATGAACTAAGATAAAACATGAATGTAAATCAAGAGTGAAATAACTAAAAACACAAGTGTAAGGAAAGGGATACTCACAAAGGTATAACAAATGAAGCCTCTAGCATGTTCAAGCTCTTTTCCACTATACTTGGACACACTCAACTAGGAAAAAAATTCAGGGTGACTGTGATAAGAGCTTTGCTATGGTTGAACTTCCTTTTTGGTGTTTCCACCTCCACAAACAACCAAATAGATAGATAATATTCCAAATGGATAAAACAGATACAACAAGAGACATAAATAATAGTAATGAAACAAGAGATATGTTAGAAAATTCTATTGATATAAATCGGGAAGAGGAATATTCCATTTAACACCACAAAAAATGTTCTTTATAGAGTGAGGAAGATAAAAGGCCTCCCAAGTTGGAAGAGCTTCCTTCTGAGTGAAAATGCAAATGAGAAAATGGAAGAAATTATGAGAGTGATAATGTTAGAACTTCAAAGAGTGAATCGTAGTCTCTCCTTCTGTGTTGTTATCAAACTAAGTTCAAAATAGAGAGATATGGAGGGTTGGGCATTGTATTGATAGTGGGGGAGGCCCATAGGGGCGTTACACTGATAGGAATTAGAGAATATAATTCTCCAACGACTAACTTAGTCATAAATATTTGCAGATTGAATGCATGGCACACATAAGTCTCCATAATGCACACATGTCCACAAATAATTTAGGTCAAATGGTTGGGAAAATGAGGTGGTAGGTGAAAAGGCAGGTTGATGAAAGGAAAAGAGGTGACATTGTCATAGAGTCAACTAAAGCGGAGACCTTTGTGATGTTAGATTGTACGGGGTGCAATTTACAAAGTTACACATGTTTAGACTAGTGAACACTAATCCCCTCCTCTTCATTTTGGAAAACTTGACATAGCTTGCATAATTTCTTATTTGGGTGTTCAAATATGAGTTTAATTACATCAACTTTTTAGATTTAGAGACATTAATTGCTGAAATTCATCTTTGTGTTTTTGTATTCATTGATTAATCACCGATCAATGCATGCAAGCACATAAAAGATGAATTTCAACAATTAATGTCTCTAAATAAATAAAAAATTGAACTCGAATTTGAATACCCAAATCATAAATTATCAATGACTTCTTCTATGAAAAAAAACTGTTTACAAAATTCTTTCCTCATTCTTTAAAATAAAATTTGGAATGATTTTTTCTCCTTGCTTACTCATCCAATTGTGAATTTTTAGCAATTGGTAGTTGCATTCATTCAACATTTTCAAAACAATATTGGGCCACAAGTTAATTTGATTGGTTTTTTTGTATTGCAAACACGATGTTAAGGAAAAAGTGACCAATTTTATGAGTAGATATCTACACGTGTATGCACAAATTCCTTATCCTATTTTTGATGTTGTTGTTCAAAGTATTTTTATTGATAATTTGCAAAAGAACTTTAGAGAAAATATTTTATTTTGTTCATTCATATCTTTCACACAATTGTATACAACACTTTATAATTTTCAACTTTAGGTTAGTTAATATGAAGCCTCTTCATCTTTTATTCTGGTTGATAAGATCGAAGATGATCATCAAATGTTTCAAAAATTTAGAAAAGTTTATTAACAACAATAACAATAATTCTTCCAACCATATTGATATCCAAGTTGTAGCTACAACAAATCAGGGTGTAGCTCACTTTTCTTCTAAATTAAAACTTCACAATTTTACACCCATTTCTGAGTCCTTGCATAACATCATGCTTTAATTGACCAACAACAGTTTTATGAAGCTTCCCCCTATTTATCCCATAGATACCTCCAAAAATTTTCCACTTTCCTTTAACTCAAAGGCCTTTTGGAAAATATCATTATCAACCTAGACATGACAAGGAGAAATGCATGTTCTCTATGTTGAATCAATATTATAAATTCCATAAGTTTAAAGGATTCATTTTATGCCAAAATGATGCGATTCACTGACATATGCCCTTATTTTTCTCATTTGAAAACTAACATATGTGAAGGGATTAACTCCTACCAAGGTTAATAACCTAACGATTCTACTCCATAATCATATCAATGATCAAAGAATTACTATTTAATTAATAAGCATATTCACCATGTACATCAAATAATGAGAAGCATAATTGATTTATTCAACTCTTAAACATATTGTCAACTACATAACAACATATGATTGATTTTATCTACTCATAGAATTCAAATTATAACCAATTTAGAGCTTCTAGTTTCATATAAAATTCATAAGCAAGCTAGGTGTATTCATCTTATTATTTAAATTGCTCTAGACATGCTATTTTTGTTATACGATGTTAATAAAAATAACTAAAATAATGACATACACATATTACAATGAAATTATTCTCATTCCAAATATGGAGGAATCAAAGTCAAACAAAAATGTAATGTAATAAAAAACCTACCTTCATTATTTCACACCATGATTTAAAAATTCTTTACCATATACTTCTCTAGCGTGTTTTAGAGATCTTCAAGAAAAATAACATGGAGAATAAGAAATAACTAATCAAGAGCAATTGTTTGAAAGTAAATGTTTCCATTTAGGAAGCCAATTGAAGAGAGTGCACATCAAGATCCAAGAAGGAGGCACAAGATTTATAAGGAAGAAAATAAAGGAATGCCCTCTGGAAGTACAAACTTGTGTCACACTTTTATAAAGGAAAAGGTCCACAACATGCAAACTGTTCAACTTTAACGACATAAAAGTGAAATTTTTGTTTAAAATTTGAGGATGGTGTAAACTGATGAAATGTGTAAAAATGGATGAACTTTATGCCTATAATTTTTTAATTTTTTTTTGAACAAGAATTGATATAGTTTTTTTAATTTTTGAAGTCCATTTTTTAATTGTTGAAAACTGTTGAAAATCTGGGGTCTAGTTCCCACCAAACAAGTATATGTAAATAATTTATTTTGCCTCTGATTTCAAAATATGTTCTAGATAAAATGTATAGCTAGTGTAGAAAAGAAGAAAGATTGGTTTTCAATTTATATTTTCTCTGTTATAACTGCTCAAAGTTGAACTTATCTCAAATCGACAATTTTCATCTCCCACAAAATTTCCCCTATTAAATCTACACCATCTAGAAAAAAAATTACATATTCTTGAAGAGGACTCTCTCCTCTAGTGTTAAATATAAATTTTAAATTTTTTTAATATGGTTTACTATTTATTTATTTATTTGAAGCAACATATTCTCGAATGTTAAAATACCTACTTGTTATATTTTGAAATTATAATATATTAGATCTAATCAAAATACTATAAAATTTATATGAAAATAATCTGGACTCTAAGCTCTACAAAAAGGTATTTTTTATATTTTTTAAAAATATCACTAAAAAGAGAAGGGGTTATTGAAACATCATTTTTCTGAAATAATTTTATTTGGACCCAAATTGGTATAAAACATGCATTTAATAGACATTTCCAATTGGAAAAGTGTAACCACTTATCTAACTCAGCTAGAATGAATCTAGCTAGACCATATGTTTGATGAAAATTAATTTTTAGTTGGAAATACTCAAATTTAGCTGTGCTGAAAAGTGGTCCTGAAATGTGACACAATTTTGTTCTTTTACGTGGTCCACAATATTATGTAGATGACAAACACCTAGAGAAAGTACAATGAAAGAAAAAAAGAAAGATGAAGAGAAAGCATGGAATTGCTAAAACTTGAAGAAAAGAGAGGCACCTCAAATATATAGAGCTAAGAGAGAGGAATACAAAGTAACTCCCAAGTGTAGGGATGCCATCTAACATTCTATATGTGTGCAATGTGTCATAATCATCACAAGGACGAGATTTAATATTCCAAATGTTTGGAATAAAGAAAATGAGTTGCGGGAATTCAAAAAGGACAACTGACTTGTAGGGATTCCTTAGGAATGCTCCTACAAGAGACAAAAGGAGGGAATTAAGTTTAACAAGTAAAGATTAATTCTTAACAGGATCATTGACGCTTTCCTTAACTAATTTTCCTTCACCACATTGCTAAATCTATGCATCACAATCATGTTCCATAACACACTAAATCTGATCTCAAGACTAAAAATAAAAAGAAAGTGACAAAAAATATAACCTAGGATTATGAAAGGTATAACACAAGTGAAGGAAAAGTAAAAGTATGAAAATGCAATGAAAATAAAAATAAAATGAAAATGGGCACTTATTGTACTATAAGTAGGAAAATTAGAAATTTGAGATTTATGAGTATAAGGTCCACCCAATGAAAGATTATAGAACAAGTCCTTAAATTGTATTAAGCTTAAAATGTGAGCTAAGACATAAAATTTAGATTAATACCTAAAATGAACTAGTACCGCCCCTTTAAAATACAACTCTAAGGGTCCCAAATAAAATGTTTAGCACTTCATATTGACACATAATGACTAGTTCAAAAAATTAGAGTGACCCTACATTTAAATTTGATAAATTAAAAACTTAAAGATCATTTTTACAAATAGCTAACCTAAACCATTTGGACAATTATAAATCTTAACCAAAGCTAAAAGGATAAATAAAGATAAAATCCCCAAAAAGGAAAAGTACAACATATGCTATTTTCACTATGAGAGCAATAATGAAGAGAAACCTCTTTAAATTTGGTGAATGCATCTAGAAAGCATAACTCAAATAACTAAGGGTGGAAAGGGTATTTGATGAAGACCCTTTTGTATGACACATGTGACAAGGGAACATAGAGAACGACCCTCTTCCTTTTTCTATTGTATTACCCCTAAATAGGGGACCATAAAGCCGGACCACCATACATGGAAGCTACTTTTTAAAATTATTATGTCATGTAGTAAGGTTTTGACTATGACTGCCTAACATTTCCATTTAAATTATAACAAAACAAGTTTCACACTTTTCAATACCTAGGTATTATTATTTCTTTTCTATATCTAGGTTTTCAGATTGAATTTAATCTTGTTCTTGAAAGGATGAGAGTATATTCTATGTTATATGTTACTTTTTTCATGTAATTTAATTAGTTCACTCTATTAATTGATCTCGATTTTATCATTTAAAATTATTTTATTTATGTTTTTAGAATAAATTTGTATTCTTAATTTAGTTTTTAAATTGAATTTTAAATCTTTTTTTTCCTTAGAATATGATTTTTAATAATTGACTTGTCTATTGATGGTTTGAGTTTTCTGTCTAAGATTTTAATTTAAGGATGATATCTTAAACAATTTAGGATTATTAATTGTCAGAATAAAGAATTCATAAGAATATTTATCTATATTCACATCAATCACATTGTCAATTGCATCAAAATTTGCATTTATGCTTTGAGTGTTTTGAATTTTTATTTGTCTTAGTTACATGGATTGAGTAATAATGAAAAGAATTCAATAATAGACCTCCACGAGTGTTTTTAACACCATTTCATTTCTGTATGCTTACATTAACACCATCCCATTTCTATATGCTTGCATAGGTACAAGCAAGTGAATCCTATGGGTTAATAATATTGGAGGATGAGACTACATAATTTAGACTAGGTCATATGTGAAACTTGGTCGAAGACCATACTATAAGAGAATCCTATCTTAGATAACAAAAGAACCTTTGGATCTTTCTATTAAACTCATTTTTTATCTTTATTCTAATGCTCCAATCTTTTGTCACTATACATCAATTGATCAACCATAATGAATCTACCATCACAACAAAAATCATATGTTTTCTACATCTCAATTATTTTATTTTGGGTCTTAGTTACTCGAGTCTCAATTATTATTTTAGTCTTGACTTATATATTTGAAGGTTTAATTTGATAAATGTTTGACTGAGATCTTTTAGTATTGGGTGCAATTTTGTTCTCTATAGTTATATAGTTCATTTATTATGGTTTCTTATAAACATTCCTTTATTATATAAAGGAAAAAAATGGGCATATCGAGGTTTGTAATAAAAAAATAGTTGATTGATATGCATGACCGAAGAATCGATAAAACAATTATACTAAAGTGTCATCAAGATAAGAAAAAACACAAAGTTACTATGTGTAAACCATTACACTAGAATGAGGAGTGACAAAATTAGCACAAGAAGAAAGATTTTGCAAGGGAGGATCTAAGTGCAAGCTAAAAAGTTGATTTGAAATTCTAGCACCTCTAAGGGCTCCTCAATCTTTGGAGGAGTGCTTAATCTATAATGAGCAAAATTTTGCTTGATCGCCAATTTTAGAGATTATTGCTTTAGAAGATACTTACACAATTACAACTAATTCTTCCCACTTGTTTCTTACATGAAGGGATGGGGTCTATTTCCACATAAAAATTCTATTGGGGGCTTTGAGGTTGGTGCCACTAACCTAAAATAGCATAAAATCAAGAACGATAGTATCCTTGCCACCTAAATAAAATGTGTTTGTCCCTCTTGTTATTAGACATGCTACAATAAGTGACTGGTAATAATTTGAGTTGATGTTTATGATAGTGAAAAGCCACATACTATAATATACAATTAATTTCTAAAACAAAATAAATAAATTGTAACTAAATAATTTGTTTTACACAAATTTTAGGCGTGTTAACTAGGTGCAAAATTGACTTATATTAATTTTAGAGACGAGTCAATAAATGAAAACTAATAAATTTGATATTTTTTTTGTATTTAACAAAGTAAATAAAATTACAAGAGAAAGTTACCAAAGGTAGCATGGAATAATAACTCAACATTAAAAATTTGAGTCACAACGCTGCGAGAAAGAAACAAAGTTACATATTTAGCATAATACATTTATAATGACCGAGTCTATTATCTAGTTGGAATTTAGTTAGCAGAATACATTTTTAATGGCTGAGTTTATCATCTGGTTGGAATTTCATGACTCAATCTTCAATTCTCTAAACTTGGGCTATTGCCTTTACATTCTTATCGCATAAGACTTGAATCTGTGAAAAAAGAAAAGCCACATGTAGAAATATGTTAGAGTAAAGCCCAGGAGAACCAAACAAATTAGTTAGTTAGCTCTAGGAATAGCAACAAAGGATTTATGTTGGGCTCATTTTCCCCTAACACAAATTTAGTGCTACCAATATACTCATGAATTATCGTAGACTCTATGCAAACCTTTAAAAATTTTTAGATTCAAACTTGTGTGTCATAGATTTGATCTTAATCATTACGTATTTGATCCTTGATGTTTTGAATTAGTAAAATGAGCAGAATACATATAAATGAAAGAAATGATAAATAGATAAGAATTAGAACATAAACCAAACCTAATATACAAAAATATACCAATTATCAATATATAATTACATTAAAAATATTCTAACAAAATTAAATTAAATGATACATGGATATAAACAATTTTTATTTTGATGGAGGGTTTTAAATCAAACCCTGATTTATTTAGATATCAAATATGAGAGAATCTCCCATCAACGTGCTTGAGTTGGAGTAATACTGGGACGGGTGACCTCTTGGGAAGTCCCAGTGCTTCACCTCTTTAAGCATCACCTAGATGCAATGAGTGCTAAGTGTTCCATTCATTCTCATGAGAAATGAGTTCTTGCAACTCATGAAACATTGGTCAACAAATTTGACTCAAAAAACTACATAGCTGTATCCTGATAGTAATATTATAATGAAATTCATTTCGTCAAAGTCACATAAGGCAAGATCCCTTCCCTTATGATGTCAAATCTAACAAGAATTGATCTAATGTAGAATCATTCAAAACTACTCAAAACCATTCAATTTCACCACACCATCACCTACACCTTGAATATATTTAAAATATTAATAAATTTTGTTAGGTGTCTGGAATTGAGTACGTAATCTTATATTGGGATGGTGATGGAGAGATGATGGCGGACAAGCAAAGCAATAATAGTGTAGACATTAAATATAATCCATGGTTGGAATGGGACACTGGTGCAAAAGTCCAAAATAAAACAACAATGCTCTCATAATTTGTGCTTGGGCTCATCGTGATACCGGATCAAAAAAAGAAAACCCCAAAAATAAAACCCTAGCTCCTGCTGGTAAAAATACGTGGAGAATTTACAGACCTGGAGCTAAATGTGACAACTGTATGGAAATGGCAGCAGGTAAGGAAGTCATTTCTGATTTTTTTCCGAGAATAAAACAAGCCAACAATTTTTAGGCACCTAAGAAGAGTGCAGTCAGTAGGTACATGGAAGAGAAGAATTTTATGTACTGTGCATTTGAAGGGCAGCTCTGAAGGGATAAATTTAGGTACCTGCCCCATACCTAATCTCAGAAGATTTTAAAATTATTAAGAAGAGCTGTAATTAGGTTGTTAGTAGTTTAAGAATTGAAGAATGGATAATGTAGTTGGTTGAAAGGTTTTGGATTCTTTTCAATTTGATTTCCACCGTTCGAATTTGAAAGTTTTCACGTCAATTTTCACTGTAAGGGTTTTAAATTCTTTTAAGATCGGTTTTCACTGTTCAAATTTAAGGATTTTAGATTCTTTCCTAATCAATTTTCCTAAATTCGATCAAATTTCTTTAATCTCTGATCAAATTTCTTTAATCCTGTCATCTCCACAAGATTAGTCTCGCCCTATCAGAAGCTTAGGCCGTCCTGAATTACAGGGACTGCATTATTTAAAAAAGGAAAAAACAAATGGAGAATGGGCTGGTGTGGGTACCTTACGTTGTACATAAAATTATTGCATTTAAAATAATGTGGCTGTGACGACCGTTGTTGAGTCCCGACTGTGCGGGGGACAACACAAACGTACATTGCATGGCAGAAATGACACATTTAATGCACTTTTGTCATTCACTGGACATCGGACATCGGGCAACGGGCAGCGGGCAGGCCATTTTTATAGCATTCAATTCACTTCCTCCCTTTCTCTGCACACTGCACACGCGATCGCGACACAGCACGCATAATCGTCATCTTTCTCGTGTGCTCCGCAGATACAAAATGCTCAATTTTTAGTACAAAACGCCCAAATTTTAGTACAAAATTTAATTTTGTCCAAGCTTCTTGTACAATTTGCGCCCTCCGAGCCGGCGCATTTTCATGTCCTAGTTCAGCTGGTACAAATGAAAGAAGCACTCGAGGAGTTGAGTTGAGTTGAGCTGAGCTGAGCTGAGCTGAGGCGAGCGAGTATTTTTCCATGGGGGGAATGAAGATAATGAGGATTTATCAGTGTGGACGCCAAACAGTGCGAGTGATTGAGCCCGACGGCCAGGTCAGGCAGCTCCATTTGCCCGCCGTAGTCGCAGATCTGCTACGCCTGCACCCACACCATTGTGTTAGCCACGCGGGCGGAGGAGCCATTCTGCCGCTCGAAACGCAGCTTGAGAGCGGAGGAATTTACATGCTTTCGCCTCTGCCGCGCCTCTTTCCCACCTCCGCCCTTCCGCCGCTGCCCGGGACCTGCCCGTGCTTTGCCCAGAAGCCCACGGCGGAGGAGGACGATTTTAGGGCGTTCATCAAGTGCGGTCCCTCGATCTGGTCCGGTAAGCGCCACTGGGCCTTTTCTAAGATCTCTCCTGAGGGTGTATCTCTTCGCGAGGCCGCCGGGGGCGGTGGAGGAGGCGGTGGTAAGAGCGGTGGCGCCGTGGTGAAGCGCAGCAGGGTTTGGGAGCCTTCGCTGGAAATAATTGTGGAGGACGATGACGGGGTTTGCGTGGAAGGAGAAACAACAATGGCGTTTACGCGCGCGCGGAACGGCGTCAAGAAGTCGGTGGCCAAGCATTCAAGAGAACGCCGCACAAGTTGCAGGGGACGACAATGATCATGCGGTGTATTTTGCCCTATTTTCACAGTTT
Organism: Thuja plicata; assembly: GCA_018584345.1. Taxonomy (NCBI): domain Eukaryota; kingdom Viridiplantae; phylum Streptophyta; class Pinopsida; order Cupressales; family Cupressaceae; genus Thuja; species Thuja plicata. The sequence goes on from MU226825.1 coordinate 1,204,053, forward strand.
GTTCAAGTTAGGGTTTTGTAATGCAAAGATTGTTGCCCTAGGCCCAACAATGGAAATGGAATCTCTTGTACTGGGAAATATTTGTTATGGTGTTGCAGCACTCGTATATGTATGCTCCGTGTGATGATTTATGAGGGTTTAGTTCTGTAGTTTTATGCTGTGTAGTTTGTAACTTGAACCTTTCTCTTCTCATCTCATCTCATCTCAATTCATCTCTGTTGAGCAATCAAGCTATAGCTCTGTTTTCTATAATGTTGCACTTTTTTCTGAAATTTTGCAACAGGTAATAGATCTCATCTCTGGTGAGCAATCAAGATACAGCTTAGATTTTTATGTTGTTGCACTTCTTCTGAATTTTTGCAACAGGCAAAAGACCACATCTCCGATGAGCAATCTCTGTTTTCCAACTTGTTGCATTTTTTCTGAAATTTTGCAACAGGCAAATGACCTCATCGCTGATGAGCAATCAAGCTATAGCCCTGATTTCCATGTTGCATTTTTTCTGAGATTTTGAAACAGGTAAGGAACCAATTCATTCCTTGTCAGAGAATTTATGAAGGCGAGGTAATTTAAAGCAACGGTGGCATTAACTGTGTATGTTTTATCCAGAGCTCTTTAATGGTTTTGCTATTCGGGGAGTGTAAGTAAGTTAATTCCTGTAACTTTTAAGGTGTTAATGGGGAATGGATCCCATTATTTGGCTTTCTCCATGGTTGGGAAGATTTGAATGTTAGCTTTCCAGGCAGGGACTTGGGTAAAGGCACCAGAAAGGAAAGAAAAACAAATCTGTAGCAGGGCAGAGTTGTTGAGAAAGGCACTGCTGCCGCCTAACATATGCCGTGGAAATCCTCTGTATGGTGTCAGATTCTTCTGAACTCGTTCTTTTTATATCAGTTTAAATTTGTCTTGTGTGAGGTATAGAGTTCCAAGCCTCTTCTAGATACAGACTCCTTAGGTTGTTGATTCAAGAACAAGACATGCATATATTATTTGATATCACCACGGCTGTCTGCTCCATTGGACTCTCTGATCCAGCATTGGAATCAGTAACCCAGTAAATAGTTTTTATTTTATTAGGGAGTGTGCAGGATTGAAAGAGATGGATCCACTGTGGCCCATCACATTATTGTGAATCGAAATGATGAAAAAAAAACCATGGCTTGCACAGATTAAAAAGTTCATTCATGGACACACTTGTTAATGGATCTCACTGTTCTTCAGTGAGTATTTTGAATGTGAAATGTCTGTGTTTTGCATAGATTTTTGGAATTCTCAACCTTGTTTGCTTGTAAGATCAGTTTTTGTGCCATGTGTCGATATCATTGTTCTCTGAGATGCTCTTTTATGGGTGTTTTGTCGTGGTTTATAATTAAATTGGGCCTCATTTTGCTGTGTCCTTACTGTTTAATCTTGTCTAGTTTAGACAAGTCGGCATAATTAATTTAGATTAAATATATTATAAAGTATGGGAGTTATAATTTAATGAATAAATGTTTTAAGAAATGAAATGCGAGGTATAAAAGTATATAATTTGAAAGGCATAAGGGCATTTGATGATAGCATAAAGCCATTTATAAGGATATTTAATTCTAGGATAAAGGAATATTTTGAAGGATAAAGGGATTTGATTTAATGATGTGTAATTCTAGAATAAAGGTATATAATTTGAAGGTATAAGGCCCATTTATGAGGATATTTAATTCTAGGATAAAGGTATTTATTGAAGGCATAAATGTTTTCAAGGCTTAAGCGTATTTGGTTTAGCATAAAGGTACTTAATTGGTACTTAATTTGAAGGTAAAAGGATATTTGATTCTAGAATAAAGGTACTTAATTTAAGGGTATTTGATTTTAGGATAAAGAAATAAAGGTACTTAAGTTATAAGGGTATTTAATTTTAGGTTTAAGGAATTTAATTGGAAGGTATAATAGTCTTTAATTTGAGGATAGAGGTATTTAATTTGAATGTTAAGGGTGTAAAATTCTAGGATAATAGAGAAGGAATAACTTTATTGTCTCATTGAATTTTACATTCTTAGAGATAAAAAAATAGTTTTGAATTTGTATGCACTTGGCATTAAAAAAATAAAATAGTCCAACTTTTTTGGAGGGTAGAATTTGTAATTGGTTTTGGTATAAAGTGCACTTATGCTTTCCTATCCACTCAACACTCTACGTTTGGTTTGATGTCAAAGGTTGGTAGTGTTAGGAACACCACGATAATGGAGAAGGAATAACTTAATTGTCTCATCAAATTTCACGTCTTCATATAGCATATAGTTTTGTGTTTATATGTACTTTCATTAAAATCAAAATAGTTCTAACTTTTTTCAAGGGTGGAATTTGCAATTGGTTTTGGTACAAAGTACATTTGTCTTTCCTATCCACTCAACACTCTACGTTTGGTTGGATGTCAAAGGTTGGTAGCATTTAGGAACACCTAGGAAGATTGTTGAAGTACAAGGGTTGTGTCCTCTTAGGTCAACCCCTTCAATTCAAGGAAATCAATCTTTAGACATGCAAATTGGCTGCATTGATAATACAAATTCAAGGTCCTTTTAGTGTACCAATTTAAGTGTTACTAACATGTTTAGTGAATGATCAATCGAATGAAGTTTGGATGATGAAATGAATGCACATTAAATATTTTTTATTATATGCATGTGGCCATGGATTGTACCAAACTTGTACCAAGTTGGCTTATGACAAGAAAGAAATGGGTTGGAGTTGACCAAGATTTGAATTTTTAGGGGTTAAATTTGTTGGTGTGGGATTAGTCTCATATCTACAGATTTGAGTCACGAAATGGAAATAGTAATGTCTAGGTATAGAATAATGTGTGGATATTGGGGGCAATAATAGGTATAATAAATAACAAATAAATGTAAACATTTGTAGTGGGCATGGGCAAGGTGGAGTCAAGTATGGGGGAATGTGTAAATGGGAATGAGTAATGATATAGAGGATGGGCCAACTTTGCACAAGGGTGCACCATTTGTTGATATGCAAGTGTTTCATGTAATTACATCATAATGAGCCCAAATCTGAATTTGAAGTAGCCTGGTTATTTAAATTTTAGATGTAGTTGAAAGATGGAAGGTTTAATGAAATATTATCCAATTGTAAAGTCAAACCCTTGATTTGAGTAACAAACATCCAAATTAAATCACACAACAAATGCTTACAAAATGATCACGTTTATTCATCCATAATAATTACATCAAGTTTCAAGTTGTTACAATCAATCCTTTTATCCGTATAATAATTATAGGTTAAAAAGGTCTTAAAGTGGAAAATGATTGTGTTTATTGATCCACAATAATTACCTCAAGTCGCTAATTGTTACAATCAAGCCTTTTAGTCGTATAACAATTATAGGTTGAGAGGTCTTCGAATCCACTGCAATACACTTAGATCTTATTCTTAGTCTAGATGAGTTATAGAGAAATTTTGCATGATTGGTACTAGAAATATTTAGATCCTTTCCCATGTGAGAAAATGTGAAAACAAATCCCTATCAATGCACCGTAAAAATTTTTCGTCTTAGCTACTTAGGTTCACACTTGAAATAGGCATCTTGCCTTGAATCTTCATTTCTACACTCTAATCCACACTTCCAAGCTCCAAGTTCCTATTGTTTGCTTCTACTCACCCACCAAAATGAGTTTAAACCCTTGGCTTATATAGACCACTCCTTAAAGGAAACTTTTTACATCAATCAAGGAAAAAACTCATTATCAGATGACCACAATATTAATTAAGGTTGCCCTTGTTTTTTCTTTTTTTTTTAAAATAAAAAATTCTAGTTGATTGTTTGATCTCTTCCAAAGGTAGGCTACTAGTTATAATCAAGAAGTCTAATTCAATGACCAACACATAGAGAGCTAATCCAAAGGACTAGACTTTATATTCACTTTAGGCTCTACAAAACTAGGGTGGGTTTTCCTAATTCACATCACTTTTAGAAAATCGTGGTGCAAAATGATGTAAGAGATGACATATGTTTAGTGTTTTTAGATAATGCTTAATTTCTTTATAGCCTCACATATCCTTGAGACTCGTGTGTGAAATGCAAGAACTAAACTAATAACAATAAAGGGAAAATGATATTTTTGGTATTTTCTGTCTCTTTTCTAGGGTTGAACAGAAACCAAAGTTGATCGATGCCTTATCCATTCACAAAGTCAATAATCATTAAAATCCTAGCAATAGCCTAAATACTACTGCAATGGTTGATCAAATACTATTTCCTTACAATAGTATCACCTACTTATAGCCTACAATGTTGTTCTACTTGTTGGGTTTAATGGGAAGTAGTACTGAGAGGGGAGGGGTGAATCAATACCTCAAAAACTCTTTCTTATCCTTTATCAATTGCATATCCATTCAATCTAATCTACACTATCTTTGTGTAAGTTATATCAATTCATAACATTAATAAACATGTGAGTCATTCATAGAAACATTCATGAACATAATTGACACATAACACAAGATATGATATCACAGAAAACTCCTGTTAGGAAGTAAAAACTGAGGTGGGGATGGTACCTACAAAACTTCACTATTTGCAGAATGGAAGGGGCCAGTTAAGGCTTACAATTTGATAACTTCTGATGATCTAACCTATTAGGAGTATCGGTGGAGACTTGTTAAAGTCTACTCTGTTAAAAGCTTTTAGCAACACTGTTAAGTGTGCACTAGGTTAAGAGATTTGATTTTGGACTGTTAAATCCACCTTTCTTGAAAGGAATTTTTACACTTTGCTCCACTTGTTAGAATGATAGAAAATTACAAATTGACCTGGTAAATGCAATCTCTTATTGCTGATACAGATCCTATGTAGTTCACATAAAAATATTATCACCTTAACTGTGATTGAATAATACCTCTGATTATCGGTTTCCTCTGTTCTTGGTTCTGCTAACCAAATTCTTCTTTTTTCTGTTTTGGTTCTTGAAACTCTCAATTCAATCCATAGATGTGTTCGTTATGTTCTCCTTTCTTTTTCACACACATTCTAATGAATGATTACATCATCTATTTATAGATGGATTGACTTCATCGAGTTGTGATAAAAATAATGTTAACTCTAAGATTAGGTTTACAACTTACACCTAGATCTCCTAGTCTACGTGTTTTAAATCAGTTAGACTGATTAAAACACTTACATTAATGTTTCTTGTCCCTGAAGAAATGGATTTAAAAACAATTAAATATCCTATAAATAGAATACCCTTGCTTTATCTGACGTGGAAGTCAGATCCACTTTTTGCAGGTTGCAACTGACTTTCGGTTCTGTCTGTCGGTCATGCTTGACTGTCCTTCAGTTTTTTACTGTCGGTTGCACGGTATCTATTTTGTCGATCTGCAGTGTAACTTGCATTTCGGGTTCATTTGTCGGGTTTCCACTCTATCTTTCTGCATTGCGATTTTCGGTGTACACACTACCTTGTGTCATCGGTTCTCTCTGTACTTAGTCATTTTTGGTGATCTTCTAATCTGATCTTCGGTTTGCCCTTTACTATCTTTCAATGTAAGCTTACCGAAATTGTTTTTTGAATACTAATGACAAATTGGTGTCATCAATCTCCCCCTTTAACATTAGTATCAAAAACTGATATGTGCAAAATACTAACAAAATGTTAAGTATATACAACATATATAATCCTTAGTCATTTAATGACTCCCCCTATGTATATGCCAGTATAGCTGTACATATGATATATTTTCCTTCTTCATATCATTGTCCCTTTATGAATACTCATATACATATCTACCTTTTGCCCCTCTGAATGAATGTACATAACATTTTCAATGATATTTTGTACGTATCATTTCCCCCTTTATTTGATATTAAGGGAAAAGGTTATTTACCTTAGAGCTTATAAAAAATGTGTGAATGAGAAGAATCCATGTCTTCCATCATTTTCTCTCATTGCTCTCTTAGGTTTTCTAGAGCCATATGCTCAAGTGTTATCTTTGAATGCATATCATAGATGTCGTCTGCTACAAACATCTCGGGAGTTGCTATTAGTTGCCTTGCAGAACTGATATGCTGTTGTAGCAGTGTAAGATTTGGCAGAAGTTGAGCCTGTAGCTCGGTTACTTATTATCTGAAATGTGTCTCTGCCTCCCACAACTCCTGCCTTAACCGTTTTACTTCAATGATCTTTTCATAATGCAGTTTGACTGTATTTTCTCCATCTATGGTTAAGCTACTAGCACTGTTTGCTAGATCTGTACCTAGCTTTGCTATATTGTCACTATTTTCTTTAGTGAACTTTTCTATTGTGCTAAGCTTTTGAATTAAGGTTATAGCTTCAGATATGATGGGGTCTAATTTAGATATGAATTCTGATAGCTTTACCTTATTCTCTGCCACTTCTTGGCTGATGTTCTTTAAGAGCTTTTGTTGGTACTTCATTTCTGCTCTCTCCTCAATTGCCTTCTCAGCATGAATATTCTGAGTGGTGATTGCATCGGTGAGGGTAGCTAGTTGATCAAGTAAAGGCTTGCTTTGATCAATATCAACATTGGGTACAATTTGATGTAGAATGTCCCGTGTTGTCTCTGGTACCATGGAGTCCCTATGCTGTTTCTTCAGCTTTTCTTGCAATGCCTTCCTCTAGCATATTTCACCATATTCTTGTAGTGCATCCATGTCAAGTGTAGAGGGGTCACACTTTGGTATTTCAATGATTTAATCTAGTGTAACCTCTAACCTGTTCTTCTTTGTTTTCTTCTTCTTCTTTTGTGACTCAGTAGAATGTAGCACCATTGCTAATTCCTCAGCCTTTTCTATTGTACTTGATGATGTGACCTGTTGTGCTTCTTTCTGCTGCTTGTCGTCGGTTTCAACTCGTCAGGTGTCTGTAGACGTCTCTACATTCACCTTAACATCATCGGTAGCACCTTTGTCTATTTTCTCAGGAGTTCCATCTTTTGGTTTGTCTCCTTTATTAGTGTCCTTTGCATCATCTGTTTTGGTGTTTTCATTCTTGTCTTGAGTTTCCACATCTTTGTCCTTATCTTCTTCTGTAACCTTGTTAGTGTCGGTTACATCTTGAGTATCTCTGATGTTTTGCTAACCATCGGTGTTGTCTTTATTTGCTTCTTCTCCTGCATCCTTTGGAGTTTCCTTGTCAGGTGATTTACTTGTTTCTTGCATGATATTGATAGCTTGTATCAATATTGGCAGTTTGTCTGGAATGTTGACCTGTGTGCCATCAATTGTTGTGTCCTGTTCATCAGTTGTATCTTTTGCAACAGTGACATCTTCATCCTTATTGATTTCATTTGTTGGGTCATCGGTAATGTCAATGACATTGGTATCCACAACGTTGTCATTTGTGGTATCATCCCACGTTTTATCTACCACATTTGCGGTCTTATTCCCTATTGTATCATCTTCTTCTTTATCCAGCTCAATGGATGTATCATCTTGGGTTGCCTTATCAACATCTTGTTGTTGAAGGTCTTTGTCGGGGCTGTCTTTCTCAACTGGTCTATTCATGATTTTGCACCATTTATTGTGGCTGTCCTTTTCAATTTCAATTAGCTTGCCTTCAAGAAATTTGTATGCCCTTAGCTTTGGTGAGAATTCCTTCTTGTGTTTCTCCATCATCTCATTTATCTCTACCTTTGTTGATTCAGGTGGCATTAGAGAAACAAGTACTCTCTCTCTGATTTCTTTCTCATTTGCCAAAGCAAATGTCCAATGGGCGGATAATCTATCTAAGAGTTCCCGTGGAACATAACTTCCTTCAAATTGCATGGGTACATATTTGAAGTTATACATTTTAGCTATCATGGCTTCCTCAATTTTATTCTAATCTTCTTGATTTCTTTTCCCCCATTTCCTAATGTGTGGACCAGTAATGGATCGAGAATTTGCAATATAAACACAAATGTCATCAATAGAATCAGGTTCTTTTACCTTGACATTTTTTGCCTCTAAGGCTTCATCTCTCTCGGTGTCCTCTATATCCTCTTGGGTTCTGATGTATTTTCTACCCTTCTTGTTTTGTCCTCTTTTTGGTGCTGGAGCTTTCCTTTTGTAAGTCCTGACTTTTCCTTTCTTAAGAGGTGAAGGAGTAGACTCTTTGGACGTTTGGCTTCTGGTCCTTGAAGCAACAGTAGTTCTTGGTTTCTTTGATGGTGGAGGAGGTGGCGAGTCTGACTCTGTTTCCTCTGAGTCATTCTTTTCTTCATCTTTACCGATAGACACCTGTTCTTCGGTTTCCTCCTCTCGTTCAATTTCTTCAGCCTGCTCAACTTCTTCCTCGTCCACTGATAGAATCTTCTTGATATTATTTACCATTTTGTCCTTCTTTTTGACTATCTTCTTGACAACTAGGTCTGATTTAATTATTGACTTGGATTCTTCATATGTGCCAAACCTTGGTTGCTTCTTGTCTAGTGGTTCATTGATTAAGGCATCAATTGCCTTTGTTGCAAGGTCAATGTTGATCTCATATTCCAGTGGTTGAAACCATGCTGTCCTTGCTACTATAGGTTTGATGAAAGTATGATTAGTGTTAACTATGAAGCATATCTCATCTTTATATTTCTCGATGAGTTTATCGGGGATACTTACCCTCTTTTGCATTCGGTCTTTGAATACATTAAAGTATTCATCCATGACTATTTCAAAGTTATCTCCCAGTGCAACTATGTGCTCACTGATTTGCATGGTGACCAGTTTGGTGCTCTCCCATTTCACATCTCCTACCAATGGGAACTTTTCTTGAAAATAGAAGAAAATACACATGATTAGTGAGCCAAACTTACTGGTGTTTGAATTTGCATTCCTGATTGTCTTTAGGTTTTCCTTCAACTGATTCAAGAGTAGCCCGGATAAGTCCAACTGTGTACCTTTCTTCACAATTTTGTAAGGTGTGTCCACAACACCTGATGCAATATTGTTTAATCTTCTAGCCTAGAAGAATTTGTAGCCCAATACACATGCACCAAACTTAATCTCATCATCGGTTATTGTTGTTACTTTCAATCCACGACCATCCCATTTGGCTCCAGTCATTGTTTCGGTCTCTACCTTCGGTGGATGCTTTAGTGCTTTTACTTTATCAGTTACGGGGTAACCGGTGACCGCATGGATGACATCTCGGGTGATTTCCTTTGGTTCATCCAACCATAACTTGTTGTTATGCATTCTACTTATTACTAACCGAATCCAATCGGTTTTGAAGACCTTCTGAAACTTTAGGGCATTGGTAAACCCTTTTACCTCAATGTGTTTGTCCTCTTCCTTAAGGGTTCCATCATTGTTACAAAGTTTCTGGTAAGCTTCTTCCACCTCTGACGTTCCAATCTTTGCAATCTTGCAATGTATGAAGGATCAGACGTCTTCAACCAGCAAAATCCTAGCTGGAATGCGCAAAAATGCACCAGTGTCATCGGGTTGTGAGGCAACCTTCGGATGGATCTTGTAATTGGGTTCCTCACATGCAGTGTTCTTGATGAGTTTGAACTCATCCTTATTTGCATTCTTAGATTTCACGGATCGTGAAGTTGATGCCATTTTCAGAAAATTAGGGCTTCTGCGTAAATGCGTGAAAATGGAGTTGTCGGTCTTGAAGAAATTACTTTTTGTGCTTGCAAAGATATGTGAACTGATTTGGGGTGCTTGGAGGCTGATTCACGATCGCTCTATGGATTTGATGCTTTTTGCTCAAAAATCGCCTTCGCTCTCTCTGCTCTGGGTGTCGTGACAAATGAAACATTCTAATGCCCTATTTATAGTCGTTTCCCTAAAATGTGTGTCATTAATGCTCACCAACTCGTCGGTGTCTAAAGACTGAGTTCGTCGGTGATGACTTTATTTCCATCGGTGTCACTTACAACGTTTCAGAGCAGTCAATGTTCACTCTGCTTTTACCGATAGGTTTCGGTAACACAAACAACTTGTTCTTGTGCTTGTTTACCGACGCGGCTTGATTAATACTAACAAATTTTACTTATAACCGACGTCTCTCAGCAATGTAGGTAGTCTTTTCTATAAGTGTATACCGACGAGTTTCAGTATATATGCCCGAAGACATAGTTCTTACATATTTCAAAAAGTATAACCATGATGCATCTTTCGTATGCTAATTTGGAATTATTTCATCATATTGTGGAACTAATATAAAGTGATAGCTTAGGGTTAATGCAGTTCCATACTTACTTGATCTGCTTAGGTGGGGTTGGTGATGTCACCGGATCCATTGGATGGGGTGTCACCATTTGCATTGCTCGTTCCATCTTCATCATTGCTTGAAGGTTTTCTCCACATCTTGTCTCTAGCCTTCCGGATATCTTCAATGGTTTTTCCATTGGGATATGTGCTTTTCTCTATCATTCGGTCTCTACAGTCCTTTTTGAGATGACCAACTGTATGATAGTGTAAGCATGCCATTCCGGGGTTATTCCATCCTCTAGACTTTCTATTCCATAGTCTCATACAATTTGTAACAATGTGACCATATCTTCCACATGCTGTACAATTTGTCTAAGTATTGTAGTCCCATATTGATTACCGACATTCTTCGGTTGATATGTAGTTTCTTGACTTTTAGGCTTCCATGCTTTCTTTTTTATTTTTCAAGACTTGTGTGCCCATTCATTTTGCAAGTAGGGAAGTATTTGTCCATGTAGGTTTCCTTCTTTGGTTGATCCATCTTAGACTTACATTCATATGCTTTATGTCCTTTCTTGTTACATTTATAACATAATCCTATGAATGAAGATGTAGATTCAGGAATACCTTTTATTTTGCCTCTGCATACATTTGATGTGTGACCGTGCTTTCCACAGTGTTTGCATGTAAGCTTTCTTGGTCTTGGATTTTCATAGACGTTCTTTGAATTGGGTTGATTTGATGATTCTCCATTTTTGGTAAAGCCTAGATCGTTGTTGTTGTTGACTCTTCGTTGTCCTTCTAGAAAATCATCCATTCTTTTATTGCTCTCTTTAGACTTTCTGATATCTTCATTATGCTGTTGCTGAATTCTAACCTCATGCTTTAGTTTTTCATTTTCTTCTCTTAGTCCACCAATAATCTGTATTCTTTCAATGAGTTCAACATTCATTATGTTTTCTTCTTAACTCATAAGAATAGTCTGATTTGTGAGCTCATGGTGATGCTCAACATGTCTTTGAATTTCTAACTCCTTTTTTTGTAGTTTCTCTATAATCTTCCTCTTGTCATCAGTAGCTAGTGTTCTTTCTGTTTCAGCTTGTCTAGCAGAACTCATCACATGAATCATTCTTACCATTTGGGTCTCTTGACTAATTTGCAACATCTTTATTTGCTCTTTCAGATGTTGAATGATCTCTTTTAGATTTGTGATGTTTTCTTCTAATGTATCTTATGCTTTGCTTGCATTTGATCCTGAAGACTCAAAGAAATCTGGTATCTCTTCTTCTTGATAATATTTTTCATTGCTCCAAGTTGCCATACCTTTCCTCTCATCCAACAACTCTCTCATCTTAATTCTTACTTCTTTATACTGTTCATAGAACATCTGTATCTCAAGCTTTTTATTCTCAATATTTTTATCAAGTTTGTACTTCTCCATTGTATGATATTTTCTCTTAAGCCTTTGAGCTTTTCAAGAAGAGACTTAGCTCTGATACCAATTGTTGGGCTTAATGGGAAGTAGTACTAAGAGGGGAGGGGTGAATCAGTACCTCTAAAACTTTTTCTATCCTTTAATCAATTAACCTTTGTAATCAATTGCATATCCATTCAATCTGATATACACTATCTTTGTGTAAGTTATATCAATTCATAATATTATTAAACATGTGATTCATTTATAGAAATATTTATGAACATAATTGACACATAACACAAGATATGATATCGTAGAAAACTCCTATTAGGAAGTAAAAACTACGGTGGGGATGGTACCCACAAAACTTCACTATTTGCAGAATGGAAGGGGCCGGTTAAGGCTTACAATTTGATCACTTCTGATGATCTACCTTGTTAGGAGTATCGGTGGAGACCTGTTAAAGTCTACTCTGTTAAGAGCTTTTAGAAACACTGTTAAGTGTGCACTTGGTTAAGAGATTCGATATTGGACTGTTAAATCCACATTTCTTGAAAGGATTTTTTATACTTTGCTCCACTTGTTAGAATGATAGAAAACTAAAAATTGACCTGATAAATGCAATATCTTATTGCTGATATAGATCCTATGTAGTTCACATAAAAAAATTATCACCTTAGCTGTGATTGAATAATACCTCTGATTACCAGTTTCCTCTGTTCTTGGTTCTGCTAACCAAATTCTTCTTTTTCTGTTCTGATTCTTGAAACTCTCAATTCAATCCATAGATGTGTTCATTCTATTCTCCTTTCTCTTTCACACACATTTTAATGAATAATTATATCATCTATTTATAGATGGATTGACTTCATCGAGTTGTGATAAAAACAATGTTAACTCTAAGATCAGGTTTACAACTTACACCTAGGTCTCCTAGTCTACGTGTTTTAAATCAGTTAGACTGATTAAAACAATTACATTAATGTTTCTTGTCCCTAAAGAAATGGATTTAAAAATAATTAAATATCCTATAAATAGAATACCCTTGCTTTATCTGACGTGGAAGTCAGATCCACTTTTTGCGGGCTGCAACTAACTTTCGGTTCTATCTGTCAGTCATGCTTGACTGTCCTTTGATTTTTTACTGTCAGTTGCACTGTATCTATTTTTTCGGTCTGCACTCTAACTTGCATTTCAGATTCCTCTGTCGGGTTTCCACTCTATCTTTCTGCATTGCGATTTTTGGTGTACACACTACCTTGTGTCATCGGTTCTCTCTGTACTAAGTCATTTTTGGTGATCTTCTAATCTGATCTTTGGTTTTCCCTTTACTATCTTTCAGTGTAAGCTTACCGAAATTTTTGTTTTAATACTAATGACAAATTAATGTCATCAGTACTTACTATTCTTGATGCATACACAATGTCTCAATCTTCTGTCGAAAGCAATTATTTTTCTTCTAAATAGAAAAAAGCATTTAATATAGTAAATGTGCAATTGAGATCTTCACAACCCTTGATTATATTGATTAGGAAATGATAGATTAGACAAGACAATGAGACAAAGACATGCTATTCATCTCAGATGTAAATGGATAGTATGCTATTACAACTTAGAGAGAAAATTACAAAGAAATTGCTATAACTTATAAGAACAACAAAAAGATTTATTCTCTAGCCCACCTATTATTTTCTAGGAATAAAAATGCTTCGCAATGAGGTTGAAAATCCTTTTATAACCAGCTACTGGGCGCGAGAGAAAGTTAGGGCACATCAAGAATTGGAAACCTTAGCTTCACACGCTGTCATGAAGATCTAACAGGATAACTACATTAAATCCAATTTTGGACAATCAAGGAAGTCTGATAAGACGTTCATGCCACATCAATCATGCCTTAATAGTGAGGATCCTACATTTGAGTGCAAGGTAGAGGAAGATCATCTATAAATTCTACAATTTGGGATGAGCTCGAGACAAAAAAGGTACCTTCAAGAATTTAATGAGCATGAGACTCAACTCCCTATCTAGATCCAAGGGAAAGTTCTTTTATAACATTTCTAGTAGCAATATGGGTCATATTATGGTGATCAAATTAGCATTAATGAAAATATTATGTTCTAAACCCCAAACCATGTTCACAAACACCCAACCCACTTGAATTTTGCATAATCTTTGCACTAGAGCTTTGTCCATACCCTAGAGGATGGACACAAATACAATTGTGTTGAAAAGATCAACATAGGTAAAATTTCCCAATACCGTTCATTTTTGCAAACAAAGAATTTGTAGGTAATTTTTTTTTGCGTTTGAATACTAACCATTGATTTGAAATATATAGGTTAGATAAACAATGATGGGTTATTAAAACATATTTGAATATCTTTGCCTTGGAGGATGACACATATTAAGAATTACCATCCAATCAAATTTTTTCATGAGAGAATCAACTTTACAAGTCTTTAGCCTAAGACCACATAGTGGGGCTAACATCTATCCAACCATCAAAATCTAAATCTTACCAAGGAGAGTTTAAAAAAAAAACCAAGCCTCTCCTTCGTAAGATTTAAATTGTGATGGCTAGATAAACACCTCTCATAGTGTGCATCTTATTTCGAGTAGGAAGAACACATGTCATCATACCATGCCATCACGCTATAATGAATCCCTCTTTTCACCTCTTCCAATAAGCCTAGAATGCATGATATATGACCACATGGATCACACTACCAAAAGCCTTCATTGGAACAAGCTTGAGTATAATGGCATTTGTGGGACACATAGCTACATTTAACATATGTTGGTCCTTTGACAAGGTGTAGACTTCAACACATCTACAATGGTGCACAACCAATCAAGACACATCAAATTGGAAAAAATATTTTTATTGGGCTTTGCTAAAGACTTGGGCCACTCTAACATAAAGATACACAATATGATAAGGGTGGCTATCCAACCATATATTTAGCATATTATATGAAAGAATTTAAAAAGAAAGCTAAGTGTTTCCTTTGTATGATGTGCTAAATATATTGCTGAATAGACATCACCCAAAATGATTGCATAACATCACTTCCTCGCCCAAGTAGAGTCTTCAAGAGTATATGAGCATGCAATATCTAGATGTGTTAGAATTTGGCACTGTCATGCCCTTAAGGTAGACCAACTTCATTGAACCCACGATAAGCTTATAAAGTGTTACAATGAAAATGTGACACCTAGCGCTAACTTGACACAAAGAAGGAACCACCATTGAGATGCTCAACAAAACAACTTTAAAAGACTTTGAAAGCACATGGGTAATTGTTGATAGATAATTGTGTTAGGAAAAAAGGTTCAGTCACTTAATAAGTATGAAAGGATTAAGTTATGACTTAAGTGATAAAAACACAAGCAACATAAAGTCAACTTCAAATTATAAGAGAAAGCGACTAAAGCTCAAAAGAATTAGGAATTATTTGTTAGGAATAAAATTCCACAAGTACAACTGAGAGGGGGGGGGGGGGGGGAATCAGTTGTAATACAAAATATNGGGGGGTGAATCAGTTGTAATACAAAATATTAAACTTTAAACTTTATAAACCAAAACTTAAATGATAACAAAGTAAATGCCAACACAATAACACAATACTTGTTGTCGAGGAAACCTTGATAAAGGTAAAATATCAGTGGGAATTAGCAGCCACAAATGATGTACTGAGAGTATATTATCCCTGTTAGGAGCTTATTACAACATTATAGTACATAGTCCCTGTTAAAGGACAGACCCTATTAGGAATCAAGAGTAACAGTTGAGCTCACTTCCTAGGCACACTCCCCAAAGAAGGTTAAGGCCACCCTCAAGGATTAACAATCCAAACAAGTGTATATAGAAAATATACAATCCAGTGAACTATCTGATGGCAACTGTCTTTGCTTGGTCAGTTCCAATGAAGTATTCTTATCACAAACTCTGATCTACATCCATCAGTCAAACAAGCCTCGCAACTTTCATACTTCTCTGCCTTTTCAATCTCTACCACACTTCTCCAAATGAAAAGATCTCTCATATATACCCTAATACAATAATTGATTAGGTCGGCCAATTAAGATTGCCCAATATACAAATAATTGATTAGGTCAGCCACTTAAGGCTTTCCAATATACAAATAATTATTTAACCCCTTGCTAAGATACACAAGGTACCTAAAACAAGTAAACATCAATTACAATACATCATAATATATACTCCAATATCCATAATCCATGCTCACAGTCCATAATACACGCTACATCTCTGAAGTCAGCCACCAAATAGGTCTCCTCTAGAATACATGCCATAGTTGACGTCACCAACAATCGATCAACAACGAACATTCCTCAACCTGTCCTCTATCATCCCATAAGCTTGCATACTCTAAAACATCTTCACCTATAAGATATACCCAAAACATAGAGACTTGCTCTGTCAAGCATCACTATCACAGTCCAAAAACCAGTCTTCAATAAATCATCTGTAACATCACCAATATGTAACCTCAAGTCAAGTGACCTTAGGAATAAGGTCATCGGACATCCTTCTTCATATCCCTGTCTTCGATCATTCTAAATCATCCGTACACTTCTGTCAATTATCATAACCAGTATGTTCTCTCCACCGAAACATATGTTGACATCAGTGACAAAAAATGAATATCAACAACATAAATAGTACCCAAATTGATATCATCCAACATTATTAACTAGGGCAATAAATAACATGATTAGAAACCATTTACTATTCACAACATATTCTCATCCACTCCAAGGCATAAGGTCTTAATTTAATTGTACTAGTAAATAGTTGAAATTTAATTGCACCAATAAATAAATATTTATTAAGTACTAAAAAGATACCGAATCATCAAATTGTACCACCTATGCATTGAGAATGACTCCACTTGACCTCTTTTTCTAGTACAAGTCATGAATAAATCCTTATTCAAGTAAAATAAAAAAATCTTGGAAATCAAATAATTAAAATGGGTGCCATCTTAGATCATGAAATATGATCAAATAAAGCATAAGGGGGTCATTATACAACATTCATATTATAAATACTACTTTGAGCATCATTTCATAGGCTTTTGATGAAGGGTACTCCCATTTTTCAACCAAACACACACACCACGACAGAGAAATAAATAAACAATTGCAAGAACAGAATAATGTCAAGAATAAAAACACTTGGTTTCTATTATCTTTAATGCTACAATAATTAGAAAACTAGCATGCTACAAACACACAGACATTTTCATCACAATAATTTGCAAGACAAAGCCACAATCTACACTTCTGAAACTAAACCCTATAATCCCCCTTCATCCTTATATAAGCTGCACAATTAACCACCTTACAATGTTATAGAAAGTGAAATTTTCCCATTTTGGCGCCCATCGGTTCACTTCCCACCTTAATTGAATTTTCTCCCTCTCTTTCTTTTTGTATTGAAACTTGAGTCACACAACTTCTGAAAACCATAACTTGTCAACCATTGAGTCGATTGGCTATTATGATCCCATTTTAGAAATGCCACGAAGCACTCTACAAGTTGGGTTGGCGAAGCTCCATGAAGCTCTAAACAACCTGGGTTGGCGAAGCGCCAACCGATCAAAGTTTTGTTAGTCTTTAAAGACACTGAGGGGGGGGGGGTGAATCAGTGCACCCACAAAACTAACCAACATGCAAAAGATAATATTACATAGAAGATAAGAAAATAAACCATTCACACAAAGTAATCACAAGACACAAGATTTTTCCCATGGAAACCCTTGTTAGACTGACGAAAGGAGAGTATGGAGAAGGGGCCAAAGGCACTCCCAACTACCAAACCACCTTGCAGAACCAATGCGGAAGCCAAACAACACAGTGAGAGAAGAAACAACAGAGATCCTTTTCATTAATTTGATCAAACTCATTACATGCCAGGCTGTAAGGCCTTCTTGGTTTTGTCCATATATTCAATGAATTACAATATGATCTTTATACATGCGAGGTCACAAACCTGCTTACAGATAATTCAAATCATATTCTAGCACTGCTACTTCTGAACTGCCTAAACTAAGAACATAGAAGCAAATATATACAAGAGTCACCAAAAGAGGTCAACGCTCAAATACATAAGAGAGACCTAGATTTAGGTCCACATAGATTCCAATGAGAGACCCCACATTAATTTAGCAACGGGAATTAAATGTAGAAGTCATCCAGATCAGTGATTCAGGAAAAACATCTCGGGAGGATGATCACCGAAAATCAGCAACCGTCGGTAAGACATACCTGACCATCAGACAACCCGTCGGTAAAGATATCACCAAAATCTGTCGGTGAAAGCATACCCAAGCATTAGAAAATCCGTTTGTAAGAGATCACTGAAATCCATTGGTAAAGCATACCTGAGCATCATAAAATAAACTACAAAGAAAAAGTAAACATCTTTTTGGTTGAGCAGGATTGCCAATGACCCAAGATGCTCCTGCATCAGACACCTGGGGTTAATATAAATGATTCCCCAAATCATGTATCAGGTCTAACCTGAAATGAATCCAACTTATATTGAGAAATCCAAGATGATTCCTCAATCGGTCTGTTCTTCCACTTTACCAGATATTGAATGTATTCCTTTCCTCTTGTACTTCGTCCAATTCTCTGTTTCAAACTCTTTTCAACTTCCTCTATATACTTCTTTGGATAATCACTTGGTACTGTCACTTCTTCATCAGGTTCATGATATTCATATAATTCTGAAGTATTGAATATAGGTGATATATCCATGTCATCAGGTAATTCAACTTCATAGACATTTCCACTATCAAATCTCCTAAGTATTTTGCAAGGACCAAATTTCTTCGTCTTCAATTTTCTATATGTTCCAACAAGAAATCTGCCTTTCTTCAAATGAACCATTACAACATCACCAAATTCAAATGTTTTATGTCTTCTTGATCTATGAGCACTATCTTTGTATTTCTGATTACTTTTCTCCAGCTTCTCTTTTACATCTTCATGCAATGTTTTCATGAACTTAGCAAATTATTTTGCTTCAACACATCTTTTCTCTTCTCCAACAATATCTCTCAAATTTTATATACCTCTCAGTTGTGTGCCATGAACAATCTCAAAAGGTGTTTTTCTAGTACTTATATTTACTAAACTGCTGTATGCAAGTTCTGCTTGTGCCAACATCAAATCCCAATTGCTTGCTGTGTCTCCAACTAAGAATATCAACAAATTACCCAAACTTCGGTTTACAACCTCTGTTTGTCCACCAGTCTGTGGATGAAATGTAGAACTAAAATTTAACTTGATGACATGTAACTAATTGAATGTTTGAAGATGTTTAGTTGATGATCATGCAAGACATTAAATCAGTTAATGTATTTTATTGTCATTGATGTCAACTTGATATAATCTGTATGGTAATGGAGATACTGCCAAAGACTTCAAAGAACTCATGAATCAAGGATATGCTAATCAGTAATCATACAAGTCTAGTATTCACTAAGTGACTGAATACATCAACAAAGTGCACCCGACGGTCATAGTAAAAGAACAAAGTCACAGTGTTTCCCGACGAGGAAATGCACATCATTACCGACGAGCAAAGTTACAGTGTTGGTCGATGAGAAAAACATAGAGTAACCTGACAGAAATAATTTCAGTGTTGCCTGACGGAGAAGACAAGGACAAAGATCCCGATGACAACTGAAGTCACACCGACGGAATATCCAGTCATCACCAATGACTAACTGAAGTGTTGACCAACAAAATAGAGAGTTTAGAAAATGACAAAATACTTAGCTGTCAAGAAGCTAAAGATAGAGTTAACTGATACTTATCATTGTTTTAATCGTCCAAATATTATGGAGATAAGTAATTGATTTAAACCTTCTTTTTCCAGTTGGCAAGAAGATTTCTACGAGATCAGATTGGACATTTGCTTTAAATCCATTGGCGAGAATTGTGGAACACGCCAAGATCAAGAAAGCCTAGAAAAGAGGAAATCATGTCTATAAGAGACAAACTCAATTCATTATGAATTGTGTGTGTGGAGTGAGTAAGAGAAGAGGAAATATGCTAAAGAAAATCTAAAGGAGAAGAAAGTCTTCATTTTAGTCCTGATCAACAAGCTAAAGGAAGAGCTAGATTCTGCAGACATCGATGAACAGTGAGACAAGCATCACAGAGCAGAACAAGTGTGGAGCAAAGGTATACATTTGATTATATTGATCAGTGAAGTAATGGACTTACAATAGATCTAAAAATCTGCAATTGAGTTGTATGTATGAATAGATCATTAGTGTTTCAATTTAACCATTGATTCATATAATCCTCTTAACCGAGAAAGACTTAAAAGTCTTTTTCAATTGAGATACATCCCAAGGAGTATCAAAAAGTTTGATAAAAAAAGTAGCAGTGGATATACCCGATACCTATTGACAGGCCAAGAGAGTTTGATCAAGGATGGTAGCATTAGATGCCAGATACTAGTTGACAAACTATTTCTAAATCCTCTAACAAGGTCAAACCTAACAGTGTGTTTGTAACCTTTAATAGGGTTGGCTCCTAACAGGGCTCATTTCAGAAGAGTGAAAATTTGGGGTACCGGTCCCAGTGGTTTTTTCCCTTAACAGGGTTTCCACATTAAAAATCCATGTGTTATGTGTGTATGATTCATCTCTTTATTGTTTTGTATCTTACATAGTTAATTTTGGATTTATCGGTAGACTCTGCATATTTACTGTATTTAGGTAAATAGATGACTACTTATCGATAAACATGCAAAAGAAGGTTTGACAGAGAAATCTGACAAGTAGTAAGTGGGTATGTGCACCAAGATGGGGGACCAAAAAGGTGCCAAATACCTTTTTGGCCCCCATCCATGCATAGGACACACACCCTATGGTTTGGGTAATTTAAACCATAGGGTGCGTGCCCTATAGGGCGTATGCCCTAATTTGTCCCATAATGTGTTTGGGCAGCCACTTTGCGTCTCATTTTTCTTCTCCAAAGTCGTGGGTTGCTATTTTCCTCTTCATAACAATGCGTACACGATTCACTGTGAGGTTTTCTCCATTAAAGTGAAGCAAAAAATGGCTCCACGACGTCAACAAGGTCAAACCGGAAGAAGAGGTAAGTGATTCTATAACCATGAATGCTATTTGTTTTGAAATTTAGGTATAATTTTTAGTTTTTCATGAAATTTTATTGTGAAAGCCTCTTGTTTTAGATTTTATGTTTAATTAGAGTTTTAAAATAGATTTTCTTTCAATTGCCAAGAAGGAATGATATCCTCACAGAAAATCCTCAACCAAGCCCTCCATATTCTCTTCATGAATAAATGGATGCTGAAAATAACCAAGAAAATGAACCCCAACCACCCTCACCAATTGAAAAACCTCCTCTTGGAACACATGAAAACTTGATAAACCAAATAGAAAAGAGGAAAACAGAAATAAAATCTTTAATTAGGAGGTTAAAATATTCTATTGGTACAAATCCTAGAAGGACAACACTTTCAAAATTATTAGAATTGATCTTGACCCACGTAAGTTCAGTTAGTGGGCAACTAAATTTATGGCACGAAAAAAGAGAAGAATAAAAATAATATTATGTAAATAAATTATCATATGAGGACATAATAAAAAACAAATCACAAAAGTTGACATTTGCAAACTTTTTAAAAAGCCAGGGGAAATTGAAACTCTTAAACCCACAACAAAGAGGATCCTAATTCTTTGGTGTTTGAATGAAGATATAAATTTTTTTTTTTGGGAGAGATGGTGGATGGTCTTTGATTCCCCTCCCTGTAAAAATCATGAGGTTCCTATCTATTTTCTGAGGAAACTCTATTGTGATTTTGTCCTGAATAAAGTGCCAAATTATTTTGACTTTCTAGAGTCTCAGGATAGAGGTGGGGGATCATCATTTAATAGACCTATGACACATCATGACCCTAATGCACTTAGGTTGCCCAGGGGCAAGCCACATGTGGATCATGTTAGTATTCCTTCCAATGTGAAGGAACACGTGGAGGTGGACACATTAGGCATGATTAGTGCTCTGACACAGACTCTCATTCAGTGCACTACTCCTCTAGTCAAGGGTGACCATGGTCAGTTTGTGAGGGGTCATTTTTGTCATTCTTGTGGATCCCTGTGCACATTTGGTACTACTGAGAGAGAGGAAGAGGATGATGGACTGATTCCTGATGATTTTCTCAATAGAACATTTGACATTGATACACAGGTAAATATTTGCAAGTTCATTAAATTTATTTGATCATATTTCATTTTTAAATAAATGAATTTAATTAAATTAGTAACTATTGTTTATGATGAAAATTCAGGGAGCGAGTGTTGGTGGCAGTGGGAATGATCACCCAGACCCTTTATACACTACCACGTCAACTCCACAAGTATGTATCGAATAAAACATTTTTTAAAGTATACATTTGATTATTCTATAATTATATGGATGTTTGTCTCATAACTTATTGTGCATGTACATTAGTTCACTGCTGTGCCATCGACATTGACTGTAGACAGCGAAGGGCTTCATTCACATTTTGTTGAGGTATGTTTATTTGCATGTTAATTTAATTTAGTTGATTATATTTAATTAATTAATGAATGAATAACTAAATTAGTAGACAAATTATGATCAAAATCCAGAGGCAAAGTTGTCATGACAATGATCACATTCCTTCACCTGCCTTTGTGATGACATCATTTAGTCTACAGGTATATATGTAATAATGTATTATAATTAATAGGTCAGTGGTTTGTTCTTATATTAATGGTTGTCTTATAAATTACCATACATGTGCACTAGTTTGATGCTGGAGCTACAACATTGACACCGCACACTGAAGGATGCGGTGGCACCTTCACAGAGGTATCATTTATTATATAGTGGGGTTGTAAAATATTATAGGTATTCTTGATAACTACCTAATACTCTTGTTGTTTCATTTTCAGTTAATGACAACAGAGACTCCTCCTTTTGTTCATGATAGTTTGAATCGTGGTGTAGCCGCAACTATAGCTAGTTCTGACGCATTGACCAAGGTATGAAATAGATAACTTAATTATAATTGTTATTTTAATAGTTTATATTGAAATTTTAATGATATTAATGTATGCATTTTAAATATTATTTTGATCATTGTTGTAGGGACTCATTACTCCAGATTGTCAGCGTGGCCCTTCGGTAGATGTACATAGCGACTATTTGTTAGCGGTAAGCAAATACTCTATTTTATGTCATCCTATAATTAAATTTCTATGTATATTAGCTATTGATGTTTATACTTGTTATTTTATCAGCTCGAGCTGTAGAAGAGTCTAGACAGGAGGACTAGTGAGCGCACTTGCAAGAGTACTGCATCTCCATCGACGCGATGACCAAAGGCAGCCCGGGATTTGTTTTCTTCCCCTTCTGGGAAATGACTATATTAGGGATAATCATTGTACGCCAATATGGAATTACTGGACATATTTTTGTATATTGTATAAGTGACATGTTCTATATCCCTTTGGCTTTCACGATGCCAATTTAACTTTATTGGACATATTTGATCTATGACATTATTGGACATATACATTTTTTTTTCAGGCTCTACGAATATATCATGTGTACTGATGTAACTACTTTATGTTTATAAGGATGTCTTATGCTTTGTAAATTGCTTATCTTATATTTATGGTTGCACTTGTATTTGTTAGAATAGTCCCAAAGGATAACTGAGAGGGGGGGGGGGGGGGAATNAGGGGGGGGGGGGGTGAATCAGTTATCAGTAAATTTAATTCTTTTCTTTCTTTAACTTCAGAATACAATAAAGTAAATGCACATTCATATAACATAGTACAAACACACAATTTGATTATGGGGAAACCAAATGGTAAAAACCCTGGTGGGAATTAGCACCCACAATGAACTATACTTGTTTATAGTAATTCTTGTTAGAAGATCTTGCAACCCTGCTAAGAGTTGTTCTTTACAAAGCAATAAGTATAGTGACTTGGCTAAAGGTCTAACCCTATTAGGAGTCTTTTACAAATAACCCTGTTAGGGGTGAGGACTCACTGTCCAAAAGCTCACTACTTCAATGGTGAAGGCTACAACCTTCTGTAGAAAAAATATGCACTATATCTGATGATGAACTATAGAGTAGACCTGCTGGCTTGATCAGTTCCAATGTATTACAATCTTCTTCTTCTTCTTCACATAGACTCTTGATCAATGAACCACAACTGATATTCTTCTTTGTACATTTTCTATCACTTTTTGTATCATTCACACTTAGCGTATCACAAATGACTTGCTATATATAAGTATCTTCCTCAAAGTATGAGATCATGGGACCTGTAAGACAACTCTTCATAACATCCTTGTCAGCTTTACTAAGCACGCAAACAATATTAAGTCCGCGCAACACAAACTGAATAGATGCGACGCTTCACTAAGTCGGCTTCACCAAATCATCTCAAACAACATGATCCTGAAGTTACAGGATAGGCACGTTTAACCAAACATTGTTAAATCATAACTAATCATGAATATACTTACGCATATCCTGAAGATAGACACAACTCAAGTAACACGTTAAATACGTCAGCTCTGAACAGATACTCTTCCAGAACTGTAAGTGCTAATAACAAAATTACACAACTTGACTAAAACATCATATCTGGATCTGCGTGTATGAATATAACATACTAAACATGTCTACAACATGTATCTAACCACACAAGGCTTGATAACATCATTCTGATAAGTACATATAGAACCACTACTGTGTATTATATTTTGTCATCAATGACAAACATACAATCAATCAACTACACAGAAACAAATCTCCAACAATATTTATGTATATTGTTACTGAATAATTCATACTTAATGAAAATATACATGTTTCATTTCATAAATCTAGACTCGTAATTTTCATTCCAACACCTTAATGAAACTATAATAGTTCATATAGGATAAAAAATTTATCAATCCTACCCAATTTTAGTCCTATTGGAGCATTTTGATCACCTGGACCTATTTAGGGCACTACAAGAATGTTAAGAGATGCACCAGTACATTGTGGTCCCAAATGTTTGAATGAGTTGTGAAACATAAAAATGTTATTCCTGACATTTACACGTCAAATTGAATGTGTTAGTGGAGACGGTTCGATATCAGGATGAGCGGTTTTCAAAATATGTAATGTTTCAGCATTCAACTGCGCAACATTGCACATTTTTGCATCAACTGAGATTGGGTGGGAAAATGAAAATGGAAGGAAATATCCAAAATTAGAGATAGGTTATTGTAGGTCTCCATGACATGGTCCTGTAGCACTTGACGTCTTGTCGATACTCCTCGGGAGCTCCAAGAAATGGACTACTAAATTTCGACAATTTTGTTGCCTGGTGCACCTTGAGGGACACTTGGCTCCATAGCGGTCGACAACGTTTGGCCTCTTCACCTCTGTGGAAAGGTTTTTACTAGCATTCAACTAGAATTTTAGAGTTGTTGGCGGAGAAGGTTTGATGCTAGGACGAGCGGTTTTCAAGATATGTAATGTGTCAGTATTCAACTGCGCAACATTGCAAGTTTTGGCATCAACCGAGATTGGGTGGGAAAATAAAAATGGAAGTAAATATCCAAAATATGAGATAGGTTATTGTAGGTCTCCATGACACGGTCCTGTAGCACTTGACGGCTTGTCGATACCCCTCGAGAGCTCCGAGAAATGGACTACTGAATATCAACAATTTTCTTGCCTGGTGCACCTTAAGGAACACTTGGCTCCATAGCGGTCAGCAACATTAGAGCCTCTTCGCCTCCATGGCAGGGTCATTCTTAGCATTCAACCAAATTTTTGGAGCTTTTGGTAGAGACGGTTCGATGCCATGACAAGCGGTTTTCAAGATATGCAATATGTCAGCATTCAACTGCGCAACATTGCAAGTTTTGGCATCAAAAAAGATTAGGTGGGAAAATGAAAACGGAAGTGAATATCCAAAATCTGAGATAGGTTATTGTAGGCCTCCGTGACATGTTCCTGTAGCACTTGAGGGCTTGTTGATACCTCTCGGGAGCTCTGAGAAATGGACTATCAAATATCAGTAATTGTTTTGCCTGGTGCACTTTGAGGGACACTTGGCTCCATAGCGGTCGGCAATGTTTGAGCCTCTTTTCCTCTGTGGTAGGGTCATTCCTAGCATTCACCCGACATTACGGGTCTGTTGACGGAGATGGTTCGATGCCACGATGAGCGGTTTTCAAGATATGCAATGTGTCAGCATTCAACTGTGCAACATTGTAAGTTTTGGTATCAACCGAGATTGGGTGGGCAGATGAAAATGGAAGCGAATCTCCAAAATATGAGATAGGTTATTGTAGGCCTCCGTGACATGGTCTTTTAGCACTTGACGAATTGTCGATACCCCTCGGTAGCTCCAAGAAATAGACTACTGAATATCAATAATTTTTTTGCCTGGTGCACCTTGAGGGACACTTGGCTCCATAGCGGTCGACAATGTTCGAGCCTCTTCACCTCCATGGAAGGATCATTCCTAGCATTCAATCGACATTCCAAAGCTGTTGGTAGAGACGGTTCGATGCCACGACAAGTGGTTTTCAAGATATGCAGTGTGTCAGCATTCAACTGCGCAACATTGCAAGTTTTGGCATCAACCGAGATTGGGTGGGAAAATGAAAATGGGAGAGAATCTCCAAAATATGAGATAGGAAATTGTAGGCCTCTATGACATAGTCTTGTATCAATTAACGACTTGTCGATACCCCTTGGGAGCTCTGAGAAATGGACTATTGAATATCAACAATTTTGTTGCCTGGTGCACCTTGAGGGACACTTGGCTTCATAGCGGTCGAAAACGTTCAAGCCTCTTTGTCTCCATGGAAGGATCATTCCTAGAATTCACCCAATATTTTGGAGCTATTGGCGGAGACGGTTTGACGCCACGATGAGCGGTTTTCAAGATATGCAATGTGTCAGCATTCAACTGCGCAACATTGCAAGTTTTGGCATCAACCGAGATTGGGTGGGAAAATGAAAATGGAAGTGAATCTCCAAAATCTGAGATAGGTTATTGTAGGCTTCTGTGACACGGTCCTGCAGCACTTAACGACATGTCAATACCCCTCGGGAGCTCCGAGAAATGGACTACTGAATATCGGCAATTTTGTTGCCTGGTGCACCTTGAGGGACACTTGGCTCAATAGTGGCCGACAATGTTCAAGCCTCTTCGCCTCCGTGGAAGGGTTGTTCCTAGAATTCAACCAAAATTTTGGAGCTGTTGGCGGATACGGTTTGAAGCCATGACGAGCGGTTTTCAAGATATGCAATGTGTCAGCATTCAACTGCGCAACATTGCACGTTTTGGCATCAACTGAGATTGGGTGGGAAAATGAAAATGAAAGTGAATCTCCAAAATCTGAGATATATTATTGTAGACCTCTATGACATAGTCTTGTAGCAATTGATAGATCATCGATACCCCTCGAGAGATACGAGAAACAAACTACTGAATATCGGCAATTTTGTTGCCTGGTGCACCTTGAGGGACACTTGGCTCCATAGCGGTCGACAATGTTTGAGCCTCTTTGCCTCCATGGTAGGGTCACTTCTAGAATTCTCTTGACATTCTAGAGCTATTGGTGGAGATGGTTCGAAGCCACAACGAGTGGTTTTCAAGATATGCAATGTGTCAGCATTCAACTGCACAACATTGCACGTTTTGGCATCAACCGAGATTGGGTGGGAAAATAAAAATAGAAGTGAATATCCAAAATCCGAGATAGGTTATTGTAGGCCTCCATGACATGGTCCTGTAGCACTTGATAGATCATTGATACCCCTTGGGAGATATAAGAAACATACTACTAAATATTAGCGATTTTGTTGCCTGGTGCACCTTGAGGGACACTTGGCTCCATAGCGGTCGGCAATGTTTGAACCTCTTCGCCTCCGTGGCAGTGTCATTCCTAGCATTCACCCAAAATTTTAGAGCTGTTGGCGGAGATGGTTCAAAGCCACAATGAGCGGCTTTCAAGATATGCAATGTGTCAGCATTCAACTACGCAACATTACAAGTTTTGACATCAACTGAGATTGGGTTGGAAAATAAAAACAGAACCGAATCTCTAAAAACTGAGATAGGTTATTGTAGGCCTCCATGACATAGTCCTGTATCACTTGACAAATTATTGATACCACCTCAGGAGATCCGAGAAACAGACTACTAAATTAAAACATACACAATCTAAGCCAGAAATTCAACTCTAGACTACTAAATATCAACAATTTTGTTGTCTGGTGCACCTTGAGGGACACTTGGCTCCATAGCGGTCGACAACATTCTTCGCCTCTTCACCTCCGTAATAGGGTCATTCCTAGCATTCAACCGACATTCTAGAGTTGTTAGTGGAGATGGTTGGAAGCCATGATGAGCAGTTTTCAATATTTTTAATTATTTAAATGTGCGGTTCGATAGTTTAAATAATATTTTTGTAAATACATATATACAAATAATGTGCTAGCATGAAACATGACAATAAACTTAACATATATTTATAGAATTTGTAGGGTAAACATATTTTTTTTAATTAATGATGAAAAATATGTTTACAACTCAGCTCATTAGGAGCACTAGGAGGAAAGAGCTGAGAAGAGAAAACCTCTGGTATTGCCCCAAAAAATAGAAGAGAAAATTTGTTATTAAATCTTACAAACTTCCCGTTATACATACGGGGTAATGCATGAGCAATTCACAGTCCACCCAATGTGGATTCAAGGGAATTAATTCCTTTACAAATATACATGTTATATGCACATGCATTCAACTAGATTCTACATTACAAAATTTTGGATTCACTTTTAGTCCAATGAACCAGCTAGATCTTCCCTACCCTTTATTGTCTCAAGTATTGCCTCATGGTCTGACTCACAAACCTTCCAAAGAGTTTTATTGTGCGGTTTTCCTCTATATTTGGTCAAATAGACATTTGATGCAACGAAAAGGTTGGAATAATGAAGAATCTTCCTGTGTGTCTCCCAATCCTTTAACAACCACAACCTAGGGTTCTTCATACAATACCATCTAAGTCATGTACCAGTTACAACCACTGCTCCTGTAGGGTATTCTAATCCTTCATTATCTATAACCGAGTGATCCAATTTATTTTTGGCCTCAACACAATGACAAATAATAATCTATCCCTTCGTCATTGTCTTCAGGTGCAATAACAACAAAAACATGGTCTGCAATGATAGAAGCATAACAAGGAGATTAATTCAACGAATACTTACGATAAAGTACTAAATTTGAGAGTATTTACATGAGTTGAAAATTCACCTGGTTGCACTAGATCATACAAAAGGTCAAAGTCAATGGATGATTCCATTTGTGTCATTTTCAATGCTGCTGGGGGATGATAGGAGTCAAGTGGGCTCAAAATTTGTGTAGACCATTCGTCGACCCATTCCTTTGACTCACACCCATCCCAATCTTCATCTGCGCATGATGAACAAAAGCATGCCATATGTCACGTGTGGATGATACATGAACTTGCATTAGAGCTTCTAAAATATTGTAGCTCACTTGATCCTGTTAATGTACAACAATCCTCGTATGGTGCAATGTTAGTTTCATCCATCAACCAAAAAAATATACGAACCGTAGACTCACCTTCATTACCTGGACCCATTGTAGCGTTACACCACTAGACGATACATCTTGCATCTGACAATGTTGCTTGTTCTTTGTACTTTAATTATTTGTGTGCTAAGGCCCTTTTTATACATGCACCTGCACCATCGTGCTCTCCCTTTCCATGACCGGCCTCTGTAAAATTCCACATATATTGAATACTAGTGTTCGTATCCATCCTTCTCAACCAATAAAACATCCGATAATTATTGAATTGTGATGCACAATTTTCTGACCATATGATGTGTCGATGATATGATATGCTCCTATTACTCAAATCACCATAAAATAGATGAAAGCAACTATGTACAAACTCTGTAGAATGTGAACTATCATCACTGATGTAAAAATGATACTCCCTCAATATCTTCCTATTGTCCTCTGTACTTTCAGGTGAATGCATAAATTCTATATGAACAAATATAGCAACTTGTTGAGAGCTATAATACTTTTCTTGCACCTCATTTTGTGGTTGTAGAGTGTAGTTCTCTACGAAGTTGACAACTAAAACAATGGTATCAAGTGGGAATGTGTCCTTGCACAACTTAAATTTCATATCCAACCATCGAGCTCTATGTGTATGCCTTGCATACTCATACACAATCTTGTCATGAAAAAAACTAATGAACCGATACACTGAAATCTTTTCAATTACTAAATCACATCTTTTAGCCTCCTTTCCATCTTTTAGAGCATATGCAACTGTCTTATATTTTCCAAAATTCACTTTTTCATTCCCAATTGCACGTGTACTCTCCATATGTTGACAAATTGGCAAATGTTTCAAACCACCACAATCTATGCATGTACCATTCAAGCATGCGAGCTTGTAAAATTTTTGACCATCCGCTCTTTCACATAAAATTGTAGTAATTAATTCCCTTGAAGATGTAGGTGGGTCTTTTATGTTACAATCCCGCAAAACATTGTTAGAATGCAAATCTACACATATATGCTTATAAACATCAAAATGGTTAGAAAATTCAATATGTACCCTACAACAACAAGTTGTGCGTGTGTGATTTATCTTCACATAAAAAGGTTTAGCCATTTCAAAATATCTTTGACTAATTTTAAATTGAGGATACGTATGTATAAATTTTGCAAAGAATTGTGTCTGAGTTGAATCCAAAAAATGTTTCAGATGTGGAATGCGGATTCAACTAGCAATCCTCCTTCTTACAACTTCTCATTGATTGAGAGATACTCGTGTGTTATTCTTCCAAAATTCTTCAATCACGGATTTTAAAGCTTCAACAATTGATTTATCCTTCTGTGGTAGTCTACTAGAAAATGCCCATAACTCATTGTTATTTGGATCTTCCACTCTCTGACGCCTTCCCACAGCTCTCATTAGATACTTTCTACTTATTTTCAATGCTTTTCTTGTCTTTCTAATGAGTTGAGATTTCTTCATTTGAGTGCTTACTATTGTTGATGTAAGTACACCTTGTGTAACATTACTATATTTTGTGCGTGATGTAGAACCCACACTCTCACATGTAGTCATTAAATTGTTTACAATAGATTTTTCACTTGACTCATCCTTCATTCTTAGCCCAACAATCTTCATGATGGGCCTAAATTTTAGATTTCTCATCATTTGAACAAATAGTTGACATCTTCCTGTCATATTTAAATTCTCAAAAAATAATCTCCAAATACGGTTAGCATTTCTTTGACAAGTACGCTTGGGAATCTTGTCAGGAATTTGTTGCAAAATGTTAGTATCAATATCAATCAAATATTTTGGCTTTCTATAAATTATTCTAGGAAGTGTTTTCAATTGTTGAGTGGCATCAACATTACGAACATCAACAAAATTATGTATCAATTGTGTACCTTCAACCGAAGTTGACGTGCCTTCAAATTGAGATGTGAAACATGGATCCTCACCAACTTGAGATGTTAATGGTGTGCCTTCAACATGAAACAATTTTGTGCGTACACCTTTGGATATAGATAATGGTGTGCCTTCAACATGAAATGATGTTGTGCCTCCACCTTCAGATGTAGATAATGGTGTGCCTTGAACATGATACAATGGTGTGCCTTCAAGATGATACAAGGGTGTGTCTCCAACATTGGATGGTGGTGTCTCTTCAACTTGGGAACTCATAGATGTTGTGCCCACATCTTTATAATTCAATTATCTTGTTGCACACAAGTTTCTCATCCGTTGCCTTTTTGTTTCCAATTCCAATTCCCTCTTACTTTTTATTGATGTTTCATGTTACTCATCCAAAGACAAATCTTCTTCTATTGTATGCAATTTTTTGTGTTCACAAAGTTGTCTCATTCTTTCCCTTTTCTTCTCTTTGTATCTTTCATGTTCTTCTGGTGTTAGTCTTTGCTCATTTCCTTGGCATGATGATGATTTCTACATATGAATTCATTACAATTTTGAAATTATTATGTTAATCTATTACAAGAGTAAAACTTTATAATATCAATCTAAATTATATTATCTCAAAATATAATAGAAAAAGACTCTTGATTAACAATTCACATGTAAAAAAGACTCTTTATCCATATCATAGCAATGCATGTACAAATAGACTTTTTATTCACAATTCACATGTAAAAAATAAAAAACTTACCTCAATGGATCACTTTTGGCGAAGATTGATTGGCTTTTGTTCTTTTATATTGAATTTTTAACAAAAATGTGTTGCAAATTGATAGAATATATTTCTTTGTGATTTTAAACACCATGAAAAGCGAATATTTGTCAAGCAGACTGTAAAAAATAGACAGCAAAAGTAAAAAGTGGGCCTCTTTCACAAGTTTCTTAACTTTATTACCATTTTTTGTGTTCTTACATAGGGTGCAGTCCCTATAGGGCGTACGCCCTATGTTAGACACAATAAAAGACACACACACACACACACACACACACACACACACACACATATATATATATATATAGAGAGAGAGTACATCATAGGATTCCTAAGGTGTCTTAAGGGGTCTTAGGACCTATTAATGGGTTCTACAACCCCTTATGACATGTTACAATCCATTAGGAAGCCTAAGAGTGCATCTTAGGTGTCTTAAGGGGTCCTAATACCCATTAATGGTTCCTACAACCCCTTATGACACCTTAAGACCCATTAAGAAGCCTAAGAGTACATCTTAGGGGTCCTAAGGTGTCTTAGGACCTATTAATGGGTTCTATGACCCCTTATGACATGTTACGACCCATTATGAAGCCTAATAGTGCATCTTAGGGGTTGTAAGGTGTCTTAAGGGGTCCTAAGACCCATTAATGGTTCCTACAACCCCTTATGACACCTTAAGACCCATTAGGAAGCCTAAGAGTACATCTTGGGGTTCCTAAGGTGTCTTAAGGGGTCTTAGGACCTATTAATGGGTTCTACGACCCCTTATGACATGTTATGACCCATTAGGAAGTCTAAGAGTGCATCTTAGGGGTCGTAAGGTGTCTTAAGGGGTCCTAAGACCCATTAATGGTTCCTACAACCCCTTATGATACCTTAAGACCCATTAAGAAGCCTAAGAGTACATCTTAGGGGTCCTAAGGTGTCTTAAGGGGTCTTAGGACCTATTAATTGGTTCTACGACCCCTTATGACATGTTACGACCCATTAGGAAGCCTAAGAGTGCATCTTAGGTATCTTAAGGGATCCTAAGACCCATTAATGGTTCCTACAACCCCTTATGACACCTTAAGACCCATTAAGAAGCTTAAGAGTACATATTAGGGGTCCTAAGGTGTCTTAAGGGGTCTTAGGACCTATTAATGGGTTCTACAACCCCTTATGACATTTTATGACCCATTAGGAAGCCTAAGAGTGCATCTTAGGTGTCTTAAGGGATCCTAAGACCCATTAATGGTTCCTACAACCCATTATGACACCTTAAGACCCATTAAGAAGCCTAAGAGTACATTTTAGGGGTCCTAAGGTATCTTAAGGGGTCTTAGGACCTATTAATGGGTTCTACAACCCCTTATGACATGTTACGACCCATTAGGAAGCCTAAGAGTGTGTTGACAGGGTTTTACTGACCGGGTCCACCAACAGTCATAAGTTGTCACCGGGTATTGGGGGTACCGGCCAACTCTGCCTGCAAAGGTTATCCAGGGAGGTTAGATTCACCAGGCCTTCAAGCACCTGGGTGTTGGGTCACGATGGTGCGGGGCGCAGTTGGGAGAAGTGACTATTTTTGAGGGGGATAGCTAGTTTCTTCAACTCGTTCTCTCCGGAGATTCAGTGAGGTGAGGTTTCTCCTAGCATTCTACACTTAGAAAATAAAATGAAAAAGATCCTGCAGGGTTAGAAGTACTTCATCTAACTATAGTTATGCTTAAACGTTCAAGGCATCAATAATGCTCTGATATACTACACTAAATACTGAAGAAATACACAACCATCAGCTAGTATTTTATCAGTAGCAAGGGAAAAGAGGTCGTCAATCTACTTAACACATTAGAGTAGAAGACATAAAGAACATGAAACATAAAATACCATTAACTCAAGAGTTTGAACGTCAACAACATCATTGCAAAGAATTCTCCCTTCTTCATTAATGTTTCTTCCAGCAAGCATTGGTGCGTGATACAATGGTGGCTCCAGGGGAGCATTTAACTATTGAAAATGCAACAATGGAGCATTGAGGTCTGCAACTGAAATGAAAAATTGCCTTTCTATTACTGTGGACAGAAAAATCATCAATTTTGCCAACCCTTGGAAATGGGCCAGTCTTACTATTTATACACATTCTCTTCTAACCCTAACCCTAACCCTATTTTACATCATGTTTCAATAAAATATAATATCTGGGGGCCGGTACTACCTGCACCACCCTACAAAAGACTTTGAGATGAAATAGGCATGATATGTCAGAAGAATGAGACAAGAATATACAACAGAGGAATCAGCCTTGAGAAGAGAGCCAGGAAGGAGAAGGAAGAAATTAGATCCCCGAGGATCGAGGCTACATGCCTCATAAATGGGAAATGTGGTGCCCTATCTCCCATGTGCTAGGTGTACCCCTGAAATGACGCCTCGAGAAGACCATCTTGTTAGAGAACCAACTGTTGAGTTGACGCCTCCTTGATGCAGCCAACTAACTTCTAACAGCCTTTATTAACCACTTCTGAAAGTGACCGGTCGGCCTTGGGGATCGGGACACAGATCACTTGAAAGAATACAAAATTTGAGATCTGAGACTCCAGGATCCAGGAACTTACGTTCCAAAAGAATAAAGAATACCAAATTTTTGGGTTTTCTTCGGCCTTCGAAGAAACCTTATGGTTGTTTTTTGTCATTGAAGGCCTGGAGGAGGTGGGAGATGCCATCTTCATTGATATCTTTCAGGCCGGCCCTTCGGTACTTAGCCACCTCAATTTGTTCCCCTAGGTCCGGAACATTCTCCTTAAACTATTTGGCCATTTTCGCTGTGTCGTGGCCACTAAGCACCATACGAGTTAATCTCATCATTTGAGCACCATCCATTCCCTCTGAGAACTGATATTGGGACTTCATCATTTCATCAAAACTCCCCAAAACTGAATCCTCTGGCGTGCACGTATCTGTACTAAGGGGGTCAGCCCCAGAAATCTTTGTTACAAAAGACTAGTGTAAATTGAAAGAATATTTCACTGCATTGAACTTCTCCTATAGAGTCCCCACCAGTTTCTTGGTTACCTCCAATGTGAGGTCAAGTATGGAGTGTTGGGTTCTCATGAAATCAAATGATTCATCCTCCAGAATTCCAGATTCAGAAACCATTTCCTCTCCTAGGCCGAGGAGTTCTTCAAGCTCTACCTTCCATGCTTGATAATTTTCAATGTCACCCTCCCACAGGTCAATGAGATTCTCTGCCTGGTGTAGAACATGTTGGGCCGCATTTAAGTCTGGGAGGGTGGATACCAGGAAATGCCAGGTGTTTCCTATTTTCAGAGCGACCCATTCGTCGACCGCCTAGGCTTTCTTCTTCATTGTTCGCAGGGAGTCTATGTCGCTCTGCAGTAGTGGATCCTCAGATGTGGAAGCCTCCGGAGGGGCGGCGTTGATAGGTTAGGCCAGCTCAGTGAGCAACCCCGTAAGGTTTTTTTTTTTCTCCTTTTCTATTTTGAGCCTTTGGGCCTCTTTTTCATAACGGGCCTCCACTGCCCTAGCTACCTCCTTCAACAGGTCCACCTTGCCTTGTTTTCCCCTCTTTCCCAGTGATACCTCTGCAATGTTATAATCTCTGGGATCTTTGGTTGCTTCATCGGCGTCTGGGGGAGGTGTCGCCACAATGGAAACTGTTTCTCCGCCCAGCCCGATTCAAAGAGTATGAAGCGTCCGGGCTTTCTTGGCCTTTGGTGGGGCCTGGACCTGAGCCATCATTTCAGCTAGGGAGAGAGGAGTTTTGGGAGTGGAAAAAGCCTTTCTTTTCTTTCTCTCCACTAACCACTAAGGTGACAGGGGTGGCTTATTTTCCAAAGTCTGTTCTCTTGATTCTTCCACGGTGCCCTACGACTATTCTTCCTCGGTGGTGTGGGCCTCATCCGCCCCTTTTCCCGTGTCTTCTTCTTTATCGGTAATATCTTCCTCAGCGGCATCCATCTCCTCAGCCTTGTCCTTTGTATCTATTTCTTTGTCTGGACTTCTGTTGGCTTCCTCAGGGATTTCCTCTTCATGCTGCTCTTCTTGTTGTTCGGCATCTGTTGCTGGGGTTTCCTTTTCTGTCGGCACATCCTTTAGCAATAGTGGAGGTACTGGGCCGAGATTTAAAGTCTGGGCCATGGTAATTACTTTCCCAAAGGTTTCTCCCAGGAGTGGCGCTTGGAACATGGCGGCTGGGGTTACGGTTATTCCCGTAGGTCTGGTTCCCCTAGTAGATGTCATTTGTTCATTCTGCCTTTGTTGGTCCATGCCCGGATTGTGCATCTCAGGAGCTTCAGAGGCGATCTCTGGCCCTGCCTTCGTTTCCTCTTCTATCTTCTCTTCCGGCTCCTGCACAGGTTCCTATTCCACAGATTTCTCTTAGGTTGGGGCTTCAGCCTCTTTTTTCTTGGTGTCTCCCTGCAGGTTCCTGAACTCGTCGGTTGCAAAGACATCATCAAATTCATCCTGCAAGGGAGGAATGGCTGGGACTTCAGCAAGCTCTATTTATCTCTCTGGCTTTGGGGAACTGGAAGAGAAGATCTCTACTTGTGGGGTCTGAGGTATACCCAACCCTGGCTCTGCCTTAGGCTTTTGGGCAAGCCTCTTCCTTCTTCTAGTGACTAAGGGTGGCCCTGCATTCCCTAGTGGTGCTTGTTCTATTGGATCTACCCCTGTTGCCTTTACCATTAAGGCTGCCAATGATGGGGAGGAAGGGGGAGGAATTGGCCTGGCCATGAGTATTGGAGTGGCCAGCCATGTGATTAATTTCTCCCTCATTTGTTGGGAGGCTTCCACTGACTGCTTTATTTGTTCTTTTATGGGGACTTCTTACGCAGGGGGAGTTGTATCTATTCCTTTCCCTTTATCCATTCCCTGTGAAGAAGTCCCGACCCCCAGAGTTAACTTTGGCACTGGCTGGGCTGCGCTGCGGGCACTCCTGGGGCACACCTTCTTGAAGTATGCATGACTTCGCTCAACCACCTCTTGGGTGAAGTCCTCAATTGTTGGCCCTTCTTGGGCATCCTAATTTACCAGTGGGAGGGCCATTGTATCGATCCCCTTTGCTTTGTACTAGGGATCGATCGTGGGTCCAGCGTCTGAGAAGTTCCTCGGGAACCTCCGGAGCTTCAACCTTTCCATAATGCCTGCCATCATCCTGACATAGTGCTAGCTTCGCACCTCCACATTGTCCTGGAAATCTTCCCAGAAGTCCTCCATATGGTAGTGATGGGGCTCTGAAGCCCGGGGAAGTGCCGCTGCAATCTTGCAGTGCGGATCAAAATTCTTCCGCGTCAAGTAGAACTCTTCGAGTTTGTAGCTTTAAAGTTCTTTATCTGCCTCTTTTGCGGTGGCCAGACTGCATGAATAGTTCCCACAAGTGATTGGGAAGGGGATATTGGTTACCTTCTTTAAGGAAAAGAATGCATGCAACTCCATCATCTGCCTGCAATATTCCAAGAGAATAATCTTGTCCCCACAGTGCTTGGGCAACAAGTAGGGTTTCCCAGAGAAGCCAGTAACCCTAATATAAGTGTGTTGTTGGAATTGGATGTAATAATGTCCATAGCTCTAGACCAAATTCATCGCATTTGTGGATAGGCGGTATCCTGCATCTCGGGTGGGTGTGAGCAGGTGATAGTAAACGAACGCATTGTTTACTCGGAAAAAACTTGGGAAGCTGGCCTCCCATTGAACTTGCGGGAAATGGTCCCATGGTGCTTTTTGCCCTGGGCCAATTCCGAGCACACCGTCTGTAAGTAGCCCATGGGCGTGGGACCTCTGCTGCACTAGGGCCCATAAAATATAAGAATTCATGTAAAACATCTTTTTCCTGGCTAGTTGGAGGAACTGGGAGTCGACGTGGTTTGAAATTATAGCTACCCAATCGAAGTACCCTCCCTTGGTGGAGATGCCGAGGAGGAAGTAATACATCCATGGAGCGAATTCCCAGGCAGAGGGTTTCCCAAAGACTCAAGACAATGCTATCATTCCCATCTGGATGCTCTCTTTGAACTCAGACCTGGGAATCTCTATCTTCATCCTCTTGGGGTCTCTCTTCGGGACCTTGAGCCAGTGAATGTTCATGTATATCCGGGCAGCCTCCTCCAACTGTGTGAATTGGGCCAAGGCATCCGACCTTGTGACCTTAGAATGTTTTTCAAATTGAGGGATCCCCAGACCTGCCTAGAATGTGTCAGGGTCGAGGGATACCAGAGGGTAGGGTACCCGGTGGGTTCTGCGGATGCGAGCATAACAGCTCAGATAGAAGAGTTGTCATTGGCAGCCATTGTCAGACTAAGCTCTGAAGATTGTACAGAGCACAAGAAACAAGCCGCCTTAAGAATCCTAGAGTCCCCAACATTGATGGCCAGCTGATCTCTAGCCTATTGCTGGATGTACATCATTTTCACTAAGGCCTGCATCTTGGGCCATATCCTGACGCTGGTGTCGGTAATGAGTTTAACCTTAGAATCGATCTTTAAGCCCATGATAACACTTTCCTGCACAAACTTCATGGTTAGGGGCAACTTCTCCAGGGCCCTTTCTATTTTGGATTTAACAGCCGCTCTGGTAGCCGTCGTGGAAGGTAGCTCTGGACTTCCAGGTGGTGAGGACGCAGGTGCTTCAACATGTTTGGAAGTGTACTCTGAAAAACTACAAGGAAAAGTGACCGTTAGAACATATTAACAAATAAATACTCTGAGGTCCAGAAATCTTATCACCGTGATGTCTACTTTTCCTGAAAAGTTAGTTTCATTCAAAAACCCCAGAAAGCACATACATATCATGGACTTAGGATTTTGACTGAACATCCGTGTCTAGGAATTTTATCGCATTTGGTAAGGACACGGGATGGATGATGGTAGGAGATCCGGAGCCTGGAGAAGTAACCATTGGTGAAGATGTGCAAGAAGGCAAACCGTCAGGCCCACGTGGGCACCACATGGGTAGGTAATAAATTGGAGTTATGGCGATGACGGCGGAGCCAACTGTCTGAATGTGTGAAAAGTGAAGGCCACTTGGATGGTTTTAAATGTGTGCATGGGACATAAATGTGGGACAGGATGGTTTTATAGAGGAGAGAGAAAACCACCTATTTGGAACTGACCGAGAGCCGAGTTTCAAACAGGTGGTATTTTGCTCGAAATGAGCTTATGGGCAAAAAAATAGCAACACGGGCAACTCGGCGATCTCACTAAACTATCTGAAAGGATATACATAAGATATACATTGGAGCCAAGGGATATATACATAGGGAACAAAGGGATATACAATAAATATACACTAAAACTTACATATATACACTGCGGAATGACATCTGCAAGAAACCAGGCGAAGCATGAAATATATACAACTCTCTACACTATTTACAAGCTAACCACACCTGCACAGAGGGAAGACAACCCTCTGGTAGGGCTGACCCACCAATGGGTAGCAAAACCAGAAAGAGAAAAAATGAACGAAACCGAAGGAAGAAAAGACAACAAAAACGTAGAGGAAACACACCAGACAGACGAAAAATTGACGAGAAAAGAGGCACCAACCTGAGAATACTGAAAGGAGAAGGAAAGAAGTCACCATGTAAGCTCTATAATAGCCACAACCACCAAATGATCACAACCCACCACTATGAAGCACTCACAATCGCTCAAAAAGGATGGAAGTATTTAGCACTAATTATCGTTAACTCTCTGTAAATCGCTATGAAATCGCTCTGAGCGCTTGCGTGTTTTAATCACGGTAAATGTGAAAATGATAGATAAATTCTATTTATAACCCCAGTAAAAAAAAAAGCAATCCACCTCCTTCCAGCAATCCCTAGAAAGACAAACCTCTGGACCCCAGGCCCGGGGATTCCCTGCGACGATATCACCTTAAGGAAAGAGAACATCATGGCGAAGAATACCGAAGTCTAGAATCTGGCTCCTGACAAAGGATGACAAACTCTGGGACCGGGGTCTCGGAGGCACGAGAAACCAAAAAAACAAAACTTGACAGCGGGGAAGAAAACCCCAGAGAAAGAAAACAAAAGGAGAAAGACAAGGCAAGAATCACAAGCAAAAGCAAAAAGGGGAACCAAATATTTTGCACACAAAATGTAGGGATGAGGATGCAGGGCATAACAGAGTGCATCTTAGGTGTCTTCAGGGGTCCTAAGACCCATTAATGGTTCCTACAACCCCTTATGACACCTTAAGACCCATTAAAAATCCTAAGAGTACATATTAGGGGTCTTAGGACTTATTAATGGGTTCTACAACCCCTTATGACATGTTACGACCCATTATGAAGCCTACGAGTGCATCTTAGGGGTCGTAGGGTGTCTTAAGGGGTCCTAAGACCCATTAATGGTTCCTACAACCCCTTATGACACCTTAAGACCCATTAAGAAGCCTAAGAGTACATCTTATGGGTCGTAAGGTGTTAAGAAGCCTAAGAGTACATCTTATGGGTTGTAAGGTGTTTTAAGGGGTCTTAGGACCTACTAATGGGTTCTACGACCCCTTATGACATGTTAAGACCCATTAGGAAGCCGAAGAGTGCATCTTAGGTGTATTAAGGGATCCTAAGACCCATTAATGGTTTCTACAACCCCTTATGACACCTTAAGACCCATTAAGAATCCTAAGAGTGCATCTTAGGGGTCCTAAGGTGTCTTAAGGGGTCTTAGGACCTATTAATGGGTTCTACGACCCCTTATGACATGTTACAACTCATTAGGAAGCCTAAGAGTGCATCTTAGGTGTGTTAAGGGGTCCTAAGACCCATTAATGGTTCTTACAACTCCTTATGACACCTTAAGACCCATTGAGAAGCCTTAGAGTACATTTTAGGGGTGCTAAGGTGTCTTAAGGGCTCTTACGACCTATTAATGGGTTCTACAACCCCTTATGACATGTTACGATCCATTAGGAAGCCTAAGAGTGCATCTTAGGTGTCTTAATGGGTCCGAAGACCAATTAATGGTTCCTACAACCACTTATGACACCTTATGACCCATTAAGAAGCCTAAGAGTACATCTTAGGGGTCCTATTGTTGAACCTTTGGTATTTGTTCTTTGGTTTTTGTCATTGAAGTCAATAAGCAGTTGGTACACAAGATGCAGTTGATTAAAGGAGTGAATAACACATTATTGTTTTTTGAAAAACATTGATATGATATGGTTATATAGTGGATTATACTCATAATTCATCACCTAAATGATTTACCATATCACTATTATTATTTGTGTTAAGGTTCAAAGTGATTAACACTTTTTATAGTTAGTTATGCTTATAAGGATCTTAATTTCATAACTAACAAGTTTTGGTATAACAAAATTTACATATATTAATTTTTTAAAAAAACCCAAACTATTATACCTTTTCGGAAAGGTAACAGAAATATCTGAAATGGGTCAAAGTTATGTTTTTGATAAAATTAGTTTGGAGAGAGAAAAGTTGTTTCTACCAAGACAGTTTTTTTTCAGATTTTACAGTTTGAACCCGTTTTGGTCTAAAGAAGTTTTGGGTGGTTTATTGTGCTGTTGGATAATGAATACAAACATTTATAAAGAGGGAATATATTCTTCAAAATAGGGGTATATTTTTTTTGAAGAAAAAGTGCAGGATTTGAGAGATATGTGTAGTAGACCAGAATGATAGTGAAGGATTTTATTGCAGTCTACAAGACATCAAAGGATAGGGTAATGATATTTGTTTCTAATTTGTTATATATGAATTGATATTGATTGAAGAAGTATATCAGAGCTTGAATAAGGTTTAGATACTGATTTATGTGCAATTAACATCAACATTCAATCAGATCCTTTAATGACAATTGATTACATGATTTGATACTAAATATTTTGAAGAGAAACAAGGATTTATTACTTCAAAAAGTTGGTAGTTTGAAAGGCATTAAATCAAGTCATCTTCTTGCATTCAAATAAATTGTTTTCAGATCTG
>MU226825.1:1250583-1261255 GCA_018584345.1 Thuja plicata
TATTGTGTAATGTGTTCTTCTTGCATTTCTTGTTCTTATTTCATAACTTCATATTATATTTGTAAAAGTGAAAAGATTGAAAAGTTGAAAAGAACAAGTTTTTAAGTAACCACTGATTCACCCCCCCCTCTCAGTGGTGTTTGTATTCCAACACCTATGGTGTCTTAAGGGGTCTTAGGACCTATTAATGGGTTATACAACCCCTTATGACATGTTATGACCCATTAGGAAGCCTAAGAGTGCATCTTAGGTGTCTTAAGGGATCCTAAGACCCATTAATGACCCCTACAACCCCTTATGACACCTTAAGACCCATTAAGAAGCCTAAGAGTACATCTTAGGGGTCCTAAGGTGTCTTAAGGGTCCTAATACCCATTAATGGTTCCTAAAACCCCTTATGACACCTTAAGACCCATTAAGAAGCCTGAGAGTACATATTAGGGATCGTAAGGTGTCTTAGGACCTATTAATGGGTTTTATGACCCCTTATGACATGTTACAACCCATTAGGAAGCCTAAGAGTGCATCTTAGGTGTATTAAAGGATCCTAAGACCCATTAATGGTTCCTACAACCCCTTATGACACCTTAAGACCCATTAAGAACCCTAAGAGTACATCTCAGGGGTCCTAAGGTGTTTTAAGGGGTCTTAGGACCTATTAATGGGTTCTACGATCCCTTATGACATGTTACGACCCATTAGGAAGCCTAAGAGTGCATCTTAGGTGTCTTAAGGGGTCCTAAGACCAATTAATGGTTCCTACAACCCCTTATGACACCTTAAGACCCATTAAGAAGCCTAATAGTACATTTTAGGGGTCCTAAGGTGTCTTAAGGGGTCTTAGGACCTATTAACGGGTTTTACAACCCCTTATGACATGTTACGACCCATTAGGAAGCCTAAGAGTGCATCTTAGGTGTCTTAAAGGGTCCTAAGACCCATTAATGATTCCTACAACCCCTTATGACACCTTAAGACCCATTAAGAAGCCTAAGAGTACATCTTAGGGGTCCTAAGGTGTCTTAAGGGGTTTTAGGACCTATTAATGGGTTCTAGGACCCCTTATGACATGCTATGACCCATTAGGAATCCTAAGAGTGCATCTTAGGTGTCTTAAGGGATCCTAAGACCCATTAATGGTTCCTACAACCCCTTATGACACCTTAAGACCCATTAAGAAGCCTAAGAGTACATCTTAGGGGTCCTAAGGTGTCGTAAGGGGTCTTAGGACCTATTAATGGGTTCTACGACCCCTTATGACATGTTACGACCCATTAGGAAGCCTAAGAGTGCATCTTAGGTGTCCTAAGGGGTCCTAAGACCTGTTAACGGTTCCTACAACCCCTTATGACACA
This sequence comes from Thuja plicata, assembly GCA_018584345.1. NCBI lineage: Eukaryota > Viridiplantae > Streptophyta > Pinopsida > Cupressales > Cupressaceae > Thuja > Thuja plicata. The sequence goes on from MU226825.1 coordinate 1,251,939, forward strand.
TTAATACCCATTAAGAAGACTAAGAGTACATTTTAGGGGTCCTAAGGTGTCTTAAGGTGTCTTAGGACCTATTAATGGGTTCTACAACCCCTTATGACATGTTACGACCCATTAGGAAGCCTAAGAGTGCATCTTAGGTGTCTTAAGGGGTCCTACAACCCATTAATAGTTCCTACAACCTCTTATTACACTTTAAGACCCATTAAGAAGCCTAAGAGTACATCTTAGGGGTCGTAAGACATCTTAAGGGGTTGTAAGACCCATTAGTGACTCCTACAACTCCTTATGAACCCTTACAAACCCTTAGGAAGCCTAAGAGTACATCTTAGAGTTCCTAAGGTGTCTTAAGGGGTTGTAGGACCTATTAATAAGTCCTATGACCCCTTATGACACTTTACGACCCATTAGGAATCCTAAGAGTACATCTTGGGGGTCGTAAGGTGGGGTAGGGCAAGGGAAAGAAAGAGAGAGTAAGAGAGTGAGAAGAATAGGAGGAGAGAGGAAGAGAATATGAGGGAGAGTGAGAGAGAGAGATAGGTGAGAATGAGGAGAGAGAGATTATATGGTGTGTGTGTGTGTGTGTGTGTGTGTGTGTTTGAGAGAGAGAGAGAGAGAGAGAGAGAGAGAGAGAGAGATTTGATTAGTCATGCTAACTGAGGTTTCCTTTTGCAACAAGGTCTAGCGATGAGATTTTCACATGTGACATCCACTGGATTAATATATAATGTCAAACACTAGAGGTGAAACAAGTATTCAAATATTGTTACAGATAATGCCAAATACTAGAAGTGAAACAAGATAATGTCAAATACTAGAAGGGAATCTTTGTCTCTGTCTCTCTCTCTCCAAGAATTCTACAAATAGTCTTCCCAAATTCCTTGGTTGCTTGTCATTGTTTGCCACAACTTTATGTTGCAATCCTGCTTAGCTCACCAGCTCTGAGTTAGAGAAACTAAAAAGAGAAAATTAGAAAAACATGTCATGACACCCAGGGTAGTAAGAAAGGTTGCTTCACAACTCGAATCTATATGTAATAATCATATCATGCATACCAAAAATATTGTGTCAAGTTAGGCTCGAATGCATTGTACACCCCTTACATAATTCAGAATCCTTGGGAATTCATAGAAAATAGAAGATTGATTTCCACCCAGTCCATGCCTAGTGCATCTATTACTGCCTGACAGATTATTACTGGGGCTTCCACCTATTATGAGATCAAAACCTCCAATTGAGTTAATTATTTCATCAAGTCTTTCTACTGTTAAATCCTTCACATCCCCCACCTCAATTAGTTTACCCTTTTGATATTATTTTTCCCACCAGCTTCTGAGAATAAGCCTATTTTGTTTGCAAATTTTTGTAGATAGAACATAATTGAGTAGAATACCCAAACAATGCAAAGCAAATTCTACACCCCCAATTCTAGATAACAAAGAAAGGGAATTTATCCCCTTTGGATAAATAGGCTTCAAAATAGAAAGGTGGTATCTTATCATTTCTATGTGGAAAGCATTTCCAATGGATCATATACAATCTATCTTGGAAGAATAGATACGTGTGTGGCAAAGGTAAAATTTGACAGTACTTTTGATATTCAGGAAATGCCTCTTCAATTGTCATTGGTGGCAAAGGTAAAATCTGAAAATGATTATCAATAGGAAGGTTATGCACGTAGCCATGTTCTCTACTAGAAACTAAAAATTACTTAGAATCCAAAAATTCTAGTTCAATATTATGGAGATATCAGGATATTTTTTCCCATATGTACCCCTTATTGTATTAAACACATTTTCAAAATAAAATTAGGGGGGTCCTTGCACAAACTTTTTAAGCTTCAGCCGTCAATTGACAGGGTGACTTGGAACTCCAAATCCAACCAATCATTTAACATGACATGGTAAAAAAAAATTCATATCATCTTCTATAGATAAACCTTTCAAAGACGTACTTCCTTCCAAGTTTATCTTTTGAAATGGTTTCTTGTGATGGGTTTCATTGCGATTGTTTATTCTTTCATTCAATCCCTACAAAAGGAAACCTTGGTTAGCATGACTAATCAAATTGATGACTCTCTCTCTCTCTCTCTCTCTCTCTCTCACACACACACACACACACACCTCTCTCTCTCTCTCTCTCTCTCTCTCTCTCTCTCTCTCACACACACACACACACACCCCTCTCTCTCTCTCTCTCTCTCTCTCTCTCTCTCTCTCTTTCTCCTTTTGTGATTTTGTGTCTAATATAGGGCGTATGCCCTATATTGCGTATGCCATATAGGAGGCACACCCTATAGTGAGTATAGGGCGTGCGCACTTTTCATGACATTGTAATTTACCAAGCCTAAGGCTTGGATTTCTAACCCAAAGGCTTGGAGAATTCAAACAGGCTTGAGATGTGTTTTCCAGCAAACCTACTAAAAAATAGCATTTTTTCTTGTGTGCTCCCTGTCAGGTTTGCACGTGGTTCAATAAGGATAAAATTAGATGACATGATATTGTAGATCTCTTTGATAGCTATCTAACCATATAATTTATTTTGAATTATCATTATGTTAAGCATTTCATCTCTAATTTCTGTTCTAAGTATGTCCGATTTTTGTCAAAAACCAACATGTATTTATTTGGGCTTAGATTTTAGCTCATTCATCAAATTCTGAAAAAAAAAACATTTTCAGAAACTAGACTCGATTATAAACACTTTAAAAAAAAGAAGTTTTGATTTTCAATTATTTTTCAATGATTTATAGGTGGAGCACATAGAAATTTCACGTTTTTAGGATGTGTCCACTTTGGAAAATGACAAAAAATCACACTTTCATAAAAAAATTAGCAGAAAAATCTGGGATAAACTAGGTGGTGTTAGCTAAAAAAAGTTAACATTTTAGGGGGAGCACACCAGATGCTATGTTATGTTTTTTCACAAAAAGCAGGACCACTTTTTGTGCTCCCCCTTTTTGAGGGCCTTAATCTCCACCATTTTAAAAAAAAATTAGTAGTTTAGAAACTAGATTGAGTAGAACAACTCTTGTTTTCGTCACATTTTAAAATTTTGAGTGTAACTATCCTCAATTTCTTGTTGAAGTTTAGATTTTTCTGATTTCAGAAAAAAAGTGGCATCTTATACCCCCTTTTTGGTCCCCCATCTTTGTGCACTTACCCAAGTTGATATAAGTATTTCATGGTATTCATCTTGTAGGACAAAAAATAACTTGAGATATAATTTATGGTTATAAGATTCAAAGGGTTGATTTAAGGATTAATTTTTGAGGCCACTGATTCACTCCCCCTCTCAGTTATTACTAACAACTGGTATCAAAGCTTGTGTACTTAGAAAAGAAGGTTTCAAGACCTAAGATAAAGATCACAAGATGAACAGAGGAGATGTGCCCAAGTTGAACAAAAACAATTTTGCTTCATGGAAGAGAAGAATAAGACTCCACTTATTAGGTATTGGTAATGATGTTACTCAATACTTAGAAACTGAATATGTGTTACCCACAAGAGAACCAATAGTTGAAAAAATGAGAGAGAAGCATGATCACAATGACATTATGATAGAGCTTGCTTCCTCACTCTCCGATGCTGATTTTGAAGATGTCAAAGAATGCAAAACTGCAAAGCAGATGTGGGACAAATTGAAGCTTGTACATGGTGGTGAAAAAATATTTTGAGAGCCAAGGAAGAAAGCCTTAGAGGAAATTTTGATGATCTCAAAATGAAAGAAGGTGAAAACATCACTCAGTACATCACAAGAATCAAAGAGGTAGTCAATGCTATCCGAGGAGTTGGAGGTGTACTAGAAGAAGATACAGTGGTAATTAAAATTCTAAGAACCTTACTGCCTACTTATGCTATTAGAGTATCTTCCATCCAAGAAATGAGAGCAGTAGCAAATAGAAATGTTACTCTAGATATTTTGATTGGAAGACTGATTTCATTTTAGATGAATAACTTTGATAATAGTGTCTTACCAAACATAGAGTCTGCATTCAAAAATTCTATGAGAATAAGTAAATCAATTCATAAAAACACTATGAGAAAAGATAGTGATAGTGAAAGTGAAGAAGATGACCTTGATGAAATTGAAGCACTTATGGCCAGAAGGATGCAAAGAGGCAAAGGTAAATTACCACTTGTTTGTTTTAATTGCAAAGAGATTGGACACTTTGCTGCAAGATGTACTAATAGAAGAAAAGATGACAGAAGTAATGACAGATCGTTTGAAAAGAAGTCTGACATAGGTGATTATAGAAGCTTCTGACAATCAGAAAGAAGAGATACCCGAGACTATAAGGAAAAAGGAAAGAAGGTAAACTACCTAGAAAAATGCAAAGATGATGATACTGCCATTGAATCTAATGAAGACATCAAGATGGTGTTTGTGGTTGTAAAGGATGATTCAGATAATGATGAAGATAGGTATGTAGAAACAAATCTCATATCTAAGGTTAGCAAAATTGATGTTTGGATCATAAACAGTGGCTGCACTCACCATATGACTGGTGATAAGCAAAAGTTTGAGACTTTTTAATACTACAAAGGTGGTTCAGTAAGAATGGGTAATGACACACCTTGTCCAGTTGAAGGTAGAGGAACCATAATGTTGAATAACCAGATAAAATGTGAATTTTTATTGGGTAAATGGATTGAATTATAATCTATTGAGTGTCTCTCAGTTGAATAATTCAGGTCACAGAGTAGCATTTGAAAATAAGAAGGCAAAGATCTTCAATAAATCTGGAAATCTGATTGGTACCGGTGAGCAGATAAAAGGTAAATTATTCTATCTGAATGATACTAACTCCACTTGCTTGATTGCTACAAATGAAGACATATGGCTGTGGCACAAAAAATTGTGTCATGTGAATTTTGACAACATGATAAAGATTAGCAAAAAGAGAAATGTCAGAGGCTTATCGACAATGACCAAGCCCGACAACATCATGTGTAAGAATTGTCAAAAAGGTAAAATGACAAAGTCTAGTTTTAAAAGAAAAACCCATACATATGATGCAATTCTAGAATTAGTCCATACTGATTTATGTGGACCTATGAGGACAAAGAGATATTATGGAGATAGATATTTTATTCTCTTTGTTGATGATTACTCTAGAATGATGATAGTCATGTTTCTAAAAGATAAATCAGAAGCATTTAAGATGTTTAAATGGTACAAAGCAATGGTTGAGAAGCAAAGTGGTAAGGAGAGAAAATGATTAAGGTCAGATAGAGGAGGGGAATTTATTTCAGATGAATTCACTAACTTTGTTAATGAGCATGGAATCAAAAGACAGGTCTCTCCACCGAGAACACCACAACAGAATGGAATTGCTGAAAGAAGGAACAAATCCATAGTTAATTGTGCAAGGACACTAATGATAGAGAAAGGCATCACCCAAATATTTTGGAGGGAAGCTGTCAGTACTACTTTTTACACATTGAACATAGTACAATTGAAGAAAGACACCAAAAAGACACCTTATGAGCTATGGTATGGAAACACACATAATGTAAGTTATTTCAAAATTTTTGGCAGTCAATGTTATATCTTACAAGATGATAGAAATGGAAAACTTGACTCCAAGAGTGATGAAGGAATTTTTCTAGGGTATTCTACCAAGAACAAGGCTTATAAATGTCTAAACAAGCCTCTAACAAAATTGTTGAAAGTGCAAATGTAAAGATAGATGAATTTGCAGAAAAGAATGAAAAGGAAAGCACTAAAGAACCAGAGGACTACAATAAGTTTACTTACAATGAGGAACCTGACACTCTACCCTACCAAAAATGTAGAGCTCTTGAGCAACAGATCATTACACCTAAGCATCAGGCTACAAATACCGATGAGCAAAATATTGCTCAAGATGATGCACAATTGTATGGAGAACAAAGTGAAGAACAAAATAATGATCAAGCTGATAGACAAAGAGATGTACCTGTACTTGCAAGATATGTCAGAAGGAACTAGCAACAAGACTAGATCATAGGAGATAAAAAGGCTGGTATGAGAACTAGAAGTAAGTCTCTAAATATAAGATGTCTTATTTGTGATTATGAGCCCAAATCTATCAATGCTGCACTAGATAATAATGAATGGATAAGTGATATGAATGAAAAGATTGAACAGATAGAGAAAAACAACACATGGACACTTGTATCAAGACCAAATGAAAAGAATGTCATAGGTACAAAATGGATCTTCAAGAATAAGCTAAATGAGAATTGAGAAGTCACAAGAAATAAAGCAAGACTAGTATGCAAGGGGTATGGACACGAAGAAGGAATTGACTATGGAGAAACCTTTGCACCCATTTCTAGGCTAGAAGGAGTAAGAATATTACCTGCTTATGCTGCATATAAAGGATTCAAGGTATATCAAATGGATGTCAAGTCTGCATTCCTGAATGGAATATTTGAAGAAGAGGTATACATTAAAGAGCCAGAAGGGTTTGTTGATCCAGACAAGAGGAACATGGTATGTAGACTTCACAAAGCCCTGTATGGATTAAAACAAGCACCCCAAGCCTGGTATGAAAGACTTCATACCTATCTTATAAGTATTGGATCTGTAAGAACTAGTGAAAACAATAATCTTTATTTGAAGGAAGATGCTAATGCTAACATTTTGATTGCTGAGATATTTATTGATGAGATCATATTTGGAGGCAATGATATGCTATGCAAATCATTTTCAAATGAGATGAGAAAAAAATTTGAGATGTCTATGTTTGGAGAGATCAAGTTCTTTCTTGGTCTACAGATTATGCAACAAGATGAAGGTATTTTCATCACACAATCCAAGTACATCAAAGAAGTACTGAAAATATTTGAGATGGAAGAATCCAAACCAGTTGGAACACTGATGGAAACTAGATGCAAACTGACAAAGGAGGACAAGTCATCAGAGGTAAATCAAACTTTGTACAGATCAATGATTGGAAAACTCATGTATGTTGTACATACTAGACCAGATATTGCACATGCAGTAGGAATAGTTTCTAGATTTTCTCCTAATCCCAGAGAGTCACATATGACTGCTGTGAAAAGAATTCTAAGATATCTGAAAAATACTGATGAATATGGCTTATGGTACAAAAAAGAAGGCAATTTTGAACTTAAAGTTTTTACCAACGCTGATTGGGCTGGAAATCTTGATGACTAGAAGAGCACAAATAGAGGATCATTCTTCATGGGTGACAAACTTGTCACATAGATCAACAAGAAACAAAGATGCATCTCACAATCTACTGCAGAGGCAGAGTATGTTGCTGCTATTGCAAACTGCTCAAATATTGCATGGATCAAACAATTACTAGAAGGTATGCATATGAAAATTCTAGAACCAGTAATTATCTACTGTGATAATACAAGTGCAATAAACATTTCCAAAAATCTAGTTGTAGACACCTAAATTTGACCATGTGTATCTTAAGCATTCAAAATTGTAAATCTCAACCAATTGCCTCAAATCTCATCTCAATACCAAGATCAAATAGACATTTATCAAGAAAAGTGGACAAAAATTAAATTAGATCAAAGGATTAAATAATCATGAAATCAAATAATTAAATTCAAGCCTAAAAGGGATTAATCAAATTATGCAATTGATTTTAATCAATTAATTGTATAGTTTAAAACAAAATAATCAAATCCAACCCATTCACCCTTAGATGGCTAAATTAATTAAATGATTGAATTATATAATTCCTAATTTCTTTAAGGACAACCACTCAATTTTCCCTCCATTTGAAAACACCTCAAATATTTTTACTCAACCAAAGCTTGATCATGATCAACTCACTCTACCCCCTACCCTTGGGAAATTACTATAAATACAAGCCATTTTATTTGTGTTTGGGATCCAAGAATTTTAAGAGAAAAGCATCCTTATTATAGGCATTTGGAGAGCATTTGAGAGCTTTTGATAACATTTCAGCATTTTCATAGCATTTAGAGTATCATGTTTAGAAGCATTTGTTGGTTTTATAGCATATCTTGGAGCATTTAAGCTAGATTAGAGCATTGTTTATCATTTTTATTCTCGTTCTAGGATTGTCCTTGAGAGAGATTAAGACTGAGAGCTCTCTTAACAAAGCTTAGATAGAGAACCATGAGATGTCATGGGTTTAACTTCAATTCTTAGATTAAATAGCATTTTCTTTCCATATAGTTGTTGTTACTAATCCTAATTTCATGAAGGTGTAATCACACACACACACACACACACACACACAAATGGCGCCCACCGTGGGGCTTTAGGCCTCATTTCTAACATTTTTATCTTGATATTTTGTGTGTTTTGCATTATTCTTTGTGTTATTTTGTAGGAAAACATGAGAAGAGCCACCTATGAAGTATTCAGAGCCGCCTGTGAACAGTAAAGCACTGCATATAGAGTTTCTTTTGTGTCTGTCTTTCTTTCTTCAGCCGTCTGTGAGATAAATTTGGCCGCCTAGAAGATAAAGTGTGCCGCCTGTGAGATAAAGTGTGCCACCTATGAACTTCCAAGAGCCACGTTCCAGCAACATTTGACCGTATTTTATACTTTCTGTGCCGCCTGTCATTTTTATTTGGTCACCTGTGGATTTTCCTGAGCCGCCTATTAAGATTTAAAAGCCGCTTTAAAAGTTTTTATTTACGCGTAGTAGTAGTTAAATGCCGCTATTAGCTATTAAATGCCACGTAGGTCTTTCTACTTTAAATCAAGTTTTTAATGGTTTACTCACTATTTTGACTCTTTGTGTTTTTCTTTGCTGCAGATGAAAAATCACCTGAAAGTGCAGAAACCAGAGAAACGAGTCACAAGGGCTAGCAAAGAGGTGAGAATTAAGGCTAAAAATGATAAGCAAATACATGCATCTAATCTATTAGAGATTTTATTTGAAGAAGAACACCTTTATGATCATTACATTAAAGTGTTTTTTGCTTATAAAAGAAAATTTCCCAGTCTTTGATTGATTTTCATGCCTAGTTCTTCAAGTTTTGATTTGACAAAATTTGATTAAAAGAGATTTTAGGAGGGAAATTGTCATTTTATTTTTGCAAATTTTTCTTCACTTTGTCTCTATTCATGTTGACTAACTTGTTGGAGGAGCCGGAGTCAGAACGATCGCCACTAGGTGAGTTGAAATAAGCCAAATTGATAAAAAATGCACTTAGCCTTTGCTAGCTTCAAAAATGAGGTATTCATCTTGACAAGCTTGCATTGATTAAATTGTGGCATTTCGTTTAAATCTAGTAATTAGGAAAATCCTTCTAATTGTCTAAATTGAACAAGCATTAGGCATATGCTCTTCACTTTTCGAAGTGAATCAA
>MU226825.1:1274227-1299173 GCA_018584345.1 Thuja plicata
GAAGATGAATCAAAATTAGCTTTAAAAGATGTCCACAAGGGGATTTGTGGGTCACATTCAAGTGGTTTAAACCTAGCTAAGAAAATCCTACGTATGGGGTACTTTTGGAAAACCTTAGAAAGAGATGGTTGTCAATTTGTCAAAGTTTGTGCAAAATGTCAATACCATGGAGACATGATCCATGCACCAGCACAAGAGTTACACCCATTTGTCACACCATGGCCATTCTATCAATGGGGTTTTGATTTTATTGGCATGATTTATCCACCTTCTTCAAATGGACACACGTATATAATCATGACAATAGAGTACTTCACTAAATGGGTTGAGACTGTCCCTTTAACAACTGCAACGGGGAAGCAAATTTCCATGTTTATCCTAAATCATATCATTTGCAGATACTGCATTCCTCACGCCATCATCATGGATATTGGAAAATAGTTTAAGAACAAAGATGTTGATGAACTTTGTGACACATTCCATATTACACATCACTCTTCATCCATTTACTATCCCCAAGGTAATGGACAAGCAGAAGCTACCAACAAGAACATCCTTAAAATCCTTAAGAGATCCGTTGGCAAGTCAGGAAAAGATTGGCATCTTCAAATCAATCCATCATTGTGGGCCTATAGGACTAGTATTCAAACCCCGACAAGAGCTACACCTTTTTCATTGGTTTATGGGGCCGAAGCTGTTCTACCTTTAGAAGTTGAAATACCATCCCTATGAGTCTCATTGCATGGATTAATCACGGATGAGGATTATAGAGTTTCCCAACTTCAACAATTGGAAATGTTGGAGGAACATTAAACTCAAGCCTATGATCATTTGAAAGTGTATCAGAATCGAATTTTAAGGAACTATATCAAGCATATTAAACCAAGAACCTTTCAAGTAGGAGATCTAGTATTGAGAGAAAATCCAAAAAATCAGGCTGATAAAGAAAAGAAAGGAAAGTGGGAAGCAAATTGGCTTGGTCCTTTTGTCATTGTTTCTTCATTTGGGACGGGGATCTACAAATTAGCCAATAGTGATGGTGAAGAATTGTAAGAACCTATCAATAGAATTCATCTTTAGAGGTTTCACACCTGATTCAAAGGAAAGAGTATCAGATGAAAGAGTATAAATTGAGAGTATCAGATGAGTCAGCATCACCTTTGTACATGGAAAAAGTCAAAAATACCAAAAAAAATGAGAAAAGATCAAAATACAAAAAAATCAGAAAGTTCAAAAGCCAAAAACATTTGAAAAAGAGAAAAAGTTCCTTGGTGAAAACCTAGCAATAGGCACCTTGGTAGAAAAAAAAAGCAAAAAATAGAAAAAGAGAAATAATCCCAAGAGGTGAAAACCTAGAAATAGGCGCCTTTTGTCCCTTAGGTTTTCCCTAGTTGTATTTGTACATATTGCATTTCATCATCTCATTTGTCCATATCCTCATTACATCCATCATTTGTGCATAGTCCTAATAAAGTCTCAGAGCTACATTTTGTAGCATTCTAGGTTCAGTTGCCCTAAGTTTCACATTGATCACATTTATCACTTGGGGGCATGCATCATAGATTTTTGGTACCAGACGGATTCAATAGTGCAACATCTTGGTCACACATCAGAAGCAAATTTTCAGATTCAGAAGAGAGATTTTTTTGAACCTTTGATGGATATCATTGTTCAACCCTAAACAGTTTGATCGCATAACATGATCCTTGAGTTTCATTGACTTATTTTATCAGGATTAAAAATTGACATACCCTAAATGATCAGACTGTCTGGATTCTTATTTGAAAATCTTGATACATTTCACAAACACTTGGAAATTTTTGGTGAGTTTTTCATTGACCTTTTTTGAATCATGTTGTTTTTAGCTAATCGATGATGTTTCGACTAGATTGGAAATGATAGAGACATGATGTTTTCTTAAGCTTCTGAGTGACTATTTTGAGGAAGATCCTTTAACTTGTGTGAATTATTCTAAGGACATGGTCAACAAAGAACCATCGAGGACATTCATATAGGAAGGAGGGTTAACCTTTGTTTATTCATGCAAAAGGATACCTTGGCTATTTAGATATTCCATATCTTAAATACCAACATCCACTTGCAACATTGAATCTGATCAAACCGATATTCATACTCCCATAGTTGGTCATTCAACTAGTGAGGGTTGTACTTGGTTTTGTAGAAAGGGTTACCACATGAGAGAAATTCATATTCATATTCTTATGGTCTCAATGGCACCAGTAAGGATTGTATCGACTCCTAGTTCCACAACGCTCTATGATGAAAATATATCTTTGTTTGCATTTCTTTTGCAAACCTCAAGGACAATTAGCTGCATTGCATCTTCATGTTAGATTAATTGCATTTGCATGTTAGATTAATTGCATCTTCATGTTAGATTAATTGCATTTTCAAGTTAGGTTAAAATGGCTTGTCTTTCTAGCATCTTTTCCAAGTTCAAGGGGGGAAATTAAAGTTGACAACACTTCATCAATTTAATGGTTTCCAGTCATCAATATGAGATTTTCTTTTACATTCATAAATCATTAATCATTATTTATTATATATGCATATCAAGAGAAAAAGAAAAGAAAATAAACATGAATCATTATTCATTTATCCAAATCATTTAGAATTACAGATCATAAATTAAATTGCATACATCCAAAAATTAAAAAACATAGTTGCATTCATTTATCATTGCACTAAGTATTGCATCCATATCATTGCATCGCATAAATCCATACATCATGTTTAAATCAGAAAAGCATATAGTTAAGTTGCATTAACATCATTTGCATGCATTTATCTATGTCCTACTCTAAGACATTGCATCCATAGCATAATAGAAATAAATGCATCATAGAAACATGTAGATATGCATAAAAGGAAATCTCATAACATCATCAAAAGAGGAATCAAAGATCATCATAGATAAATGTCCATCATCAATGTCTATAACACAAATCTATACATCAAAGTTACACCAACAAATGATCCATACATCAAAGTCCTGACAAAAAATACATATGATACATCAAAACAATATCAAAATATCATAGATCCCAATCTATCTCATGACCTAGCAGGGGCACCTGATCCATCTCCAACAATACCTGTACCTGAACCCCCTGCACCATCGGGATCCCTGTCACTTGATCTATCCTATGTACTAGGTGGTGCCTGACTAGTGCTCACACTGGTAAGTAACTGAGCTAATGTAGTTAGAAACTGCTACAACATAGTAGAAACATGATCTAATCGTACAGTAACTGCAGTCATCCTTGCCTGTAAACCTTGTATATCCTGAACTAAGCCATCCACAATGGGAGGAACTGGAGGTGCCTATAATGCTGGAGGAGCCTGAGGTTCCTGGGGTGCTAATGGTACCTATGGTATCACCGGTGTCATGCTACTCTGTGGATCAACCTGAGGAATCTATCCCTATAATGGAACCTGTCTAGCCACCTGGACAGGTCTATGTCTCTTCCTAGCCCAATCTGCACCAAATATGGTAGGAACCTATACCTAGGGTACATGTGCCTGTGTTAATCTCTGTCTAGGCTGCCTAAATCCACCACCTCGGCCCCTAACATGTCCACCCCGCATCCGAGGTCCTACAGCTCTCTATGCTCTAGGAGCCCTAGGTGCCCTCTGAACCCTTTCTCTTTGAGGTCTCCTACCATCGTCACCATCATCAGCATCATCTCCATCATCATTAGAAAGCTCATCCACATTAGGAATAGGCTCTGCTGGATCTATAAATATGACAAAGTGATGTCGCATGAACCACTCTCGATACTCGACTGACATGCCTGCATCAGCTACATATGTCATCATATCCCACATAACATAACCCAACTGATCAATCTGTAAGAAAACCAACTGATAATCCACCTATGCTCCCCACATAGATATCTCGGCCTATACTCTAGCATAAAGTGCCATACCCTGAGGCATGTCCTGAACCCAGTCGTACTGATGGAGCACTCTCCCAAAGAAAAATCTCTTGATGCATAGTCGTGATCAATCAATCATCCACCGAGGAGAAAACATATATGATAACTCATAATCATCCTCTCACCACCTCTCGCAGAGAAGATATGGCCTCCATACGACCTGATCTATATCATTAATAGTGCGTCTCCAAAAGTCAACCTTGCCCAGATGATGCTGGACAACCATGCTATCATACAAAAATGCATACGAATACCCTCGGGCCCGCATTCATGCTGAAACTAGTCTCTTGATAGGGATATGCTCCCAAGTCCACAACTATAATTAAACTACACCTGATGAAAGAGATGCACTGCGCCTATATACAACCTCATGTAAATCATGGTATAAATGCGCTAATATGCAAGAACCCCAATCAAATCTCTAAGGATGTGCAATCATATCCTCCAATATCTGGCCCCATCCAACTGTAAAACCAGAACCTCTCCTATCTGGCAGTACTAATCCTCCGATCACTGCCCCTAACAATGTTGGCAAAGTGGGAAAAGAAGCAAACTGTGCCCAAGTAATGCAATCATCATCAATGGTGTTGTATCCAAACACCCGTCTGTATACACGGCTATCATACACTGAATCATAATATACCCGCTCTCCATGAGTCAGGATCCTCAGTAATCTATATACATCCTTGGGTGTGATAGTCATCTCGCAGAGGGGTAGATGGAATGTATTATGGTCATAGTGCCATCGCTCTGCCATAGGTATCAAAAGACCTCAGTTCAGCTGAAACCGAGGGAGATGTAATAGGAAACTGAGATCGCATGTCTCGATAGTCCGCTGCTTAGGAGCCGTGAGCTCATCAACTAAATAAAAAATCTAGGATGCAACACCCCACATCCGCAACTTACGGTAATGTTCCTACATTTTGAAACAAAGTGAATCATATTAGTCTTTCTATTGGTGGACCATTCTAAGTCAATCCAACACATTAAATCTATCCTTGCTCTATTTTGAGTGCATCAACTTATTGCTCCTAACCTGTAGATCTTGAGACACATGGACAATTTGTAATCATTTTTAATCAATTTGATTGACATATCAAACATTCATCAATATGAATTTTCTAATATCCTAAACACTAAGTGACATTCTGGGTGTACATTTTCTAGAACGGAATTAAATTGAGTTATCTGGACGATTGATCAAAGGACTTCATCTATTTTATCTCAGTTTTCAAACTTTATGGTAGGTGACACTTTAATAAGTGTACGTGAATTTTTAAACCCTACGACATTTAAAACATTACATGTGATACTTTAATCATCGGAGGTGATGCTTTCCTTAATAGGAAGCCTTTTAAAGTCCTACGTGGCTTTTTAAGTATCCTAGGCGGCCTTTAAAATATAGGGTTTCCTAGGCGGCTTTTGGCTATTTGGGTTGAATTTTTGACCTAATTCCTAGGCGGCTGAGAATTGCTCCAATGCAGCTTTTCAACACATGGAGGTAGCTTTTCTCTTCCCTTAGCGGCTCTTTACCTATCCTACGTGGAATTTAGCAAAATTCTACCTAGAAAGCATTAAAAATATGTAATAAATGCTATTTATTGAGCAATAAATGCAGTAGGAAGGTTTGAACGACTCACCGGAGGCCCATAGTCAGGAGGTCTCTGATATTGGCATGCTCGCTCAAACCGATGCTCTCGAATGGGGACCACCATCGCTGTCAATCATCAGAGGATCAGAGCAAAAATCTCAATAGTGAAAAGTGAAAATGAACCGTAAATTTGGGTTTTTCAACCTATTTAAGCTATTTTGACCCAGTCAGACCAAATCTGCATAGTTTGCACACTGGGGCATTTGTTCGACATCTTTTTAGCATCATTATTTATAAAAAATGCAATCATCTTGGATATATTCTATCAGCAGTGTTCATCAAATTTTTCACATCTAAGTTCAATATGCTTTCATTTCTAATGGGGCATCATCATATCATCCAACTGAGATTCTGCAGCATATCTTATATCAAATCAGGGGCATTAAAATTTCAAACTTTATCAGTGGGGCATCAAATCAAGTTTTAAATCAAAGCATCAAATCGAGTTTTAAATCAGAGTTTCAAATCAAGGTTTCGAATCAAATTTTCAAATCAGGGTTTCATATTAGAGTTTTGCATCAGAGTTTCATATCAGGGTTTCATATAAGATTTTCATATCAGGTTTTTGTATCAGTCAATCAGCTCATCAGTATCAAATCAATGATTAGGACATCAAGTTTTCTTTGAATCAATGCGCTTTGCACATCAATTCAAAGAGGGGCATTTGTAGACACCTAAATTTGACCAGGTGTATCTGAAGCATTCAAAATTGTAAATCTCAGCCAATTGCCTCAAATCTCATCTCAATACATTAAAATGGACATTTATCAAGCAAAGTGGACAAAAATCAAATTAAATCAAAGGATTAAATAATCATGGAATCAAATAATTAAATTCAAGCCTAAAAGGGATTAATCAAATTATGCAATTGATTTTAATCAATTAATTGTATAGTTTAAAACAAAAGAATCAAATACAACCCTTTCACCCTTACATGGCTAAATTAATTAAATGATTGAATTATATAATTCCTAATTTCTTTGAGGACAACCACTCAATTTTCTCTCCATTTGAAAACACCTCAAAGCTTTTTACTCAACCAAAGCTTGATCATAATCAACTCACTCTACTCCCTACCCTTGGGAAATTGCTATAAATACAAGCCATTTTCTTTGTGTTTGGGATCCAAGAATTTCAAGAGCAAAGCATCCTTATTATAAGCATTTGGAGAGCATTTGAGAGCTTTTTATAATATTTCAGCATTTGCATAGCATTTAGAGTATCATGTTTAGAAGCATTTGTTAGTTTTATAGCATATTTTGGAGCATTTAAGCTAGATTAGAGCATTTTTTATCATTTGTATTCTCGTTCTAGGATTGTCCTTGAGAGAGATTAAGACTGAGAGCTCTCTTAACAAAGATTAGATAGAGAACCATGAGATTTCATGGGTTTAACTTCAATTCTTAGATTAAATAGCATTTTATTTCCATAGAGTTGTTGTTACTAATCCTAATTTCATGAAGGTGTAATCACACACACACACTAGTCATGCATGCTAAAACAAAGCATATTGCCATCAAGTATCATTATTTAAGAGAAAAAGTTTAGACAAAGGAGGTGATACTTGAGTATGTGCAATCAAAGGAACAATTGGCCGATATCTTCACCAAGCCACTGCCCAAGGATGCATTTGGGTACTTGAGAAAGAGACTAGGGGTTAGACCCTTGTCTACAAGTTAGTAAGCTGACTAGAAGGCTGCATCAACCTACATATTATCAGAATATCATTCATGTTGATGCAAGCAGAGAGATGGACTTCAAAGATAAATCAATACACAACAAGGTATTTATCTACACTGAGCAACAAAGGTATTTTCGATGGATTGGGAAATTCAAGGAATATATTATGGATAGAAAGGATCCAATTGACATAACTGTCAAAAGTTTGTTTAAAAAGATAAGATGTTTGACATTAATGTCAAAGGGAGAGAGATACCTCATTATCATATTGACAAAGGGAGAGAAAATAGAAAGGGAGAGAAAACATCAAAAGAAAGGAGAACAGTCAAAGGGAGAGAGTTTGACACAGAAGGAGAACACATCAAATTAGAGAAATAAAGATTCTATATCCATCCAGTGAAGGGATTGAAGACAGAAGGAAAGCTACAAGAATCAAATCAAAGCTATTTGAGCTTACCGATAGCTAGACATTTGTAATAGTTACATTAGGAAAGCTTGATGAAACTGTATGTTTCATATTGTATTAGCAATAGTATAGTATGATAATGTAGTATGTTTCCATCAATGCCAAAGGGAGAGATTGACGACATGTAACTGATTGAATGTTTGAAGATGTTAAGTTGATGATCATGCAAGGCATTAAATTAGTTAATGTATTGTATTGTCATTGATGTCAACTTTATATAATCTGTATGGTCATGGAGATATTACCAAAGACTTCAAAGAACTCATGAATCAAGGCTATGATAATTAGTAATGCATACAAGTCTAGTATTCACTAAGTGACTGAATACACTGAGGGAGTGCACCCGATGATTAGAGTAAAGGAACAAAGTCACAGTGTTTCCCGATGAGGAAATGCACAGCATTACCGACGAGCAGAGTTACAGTGTTGACCGACGAGAAAAACACAGAGTAACCTGACAGACATAATTTTAGTGTTACCCGACGGAGAAGACAAGGATGAAGATCCTGATGACAACTGAAGTCACATTGACAGAATAGTCAGTCATCACCGATGACTAACTGAAGTGTTGACCATCAGAATAGATAGTTCATAAAATGACAAAATACTTAGCTGTCAAGAAGCTAAAGATAGAGTTAACTGACACTTATCATTGTTTTAATCATCCAGATATTATGGAGATAAGTAATTGATTTAAAGCTTCTTTTTCCAGCTGTAAAGAAGATCTCTATGAGATCAGACTGGAGATTTACTTTAAATCTATTGGCGAGAATTGTGGAACACGCCAAGATCAAGAAAGCCTAGAAAAGAGGAAATCATGTCTATAAGAGACAAACTTAATTCATTACGAATTGTGTGTGTGGGGTAAACAAGAGAAGAGGAAAGATGATAAAGAAAATCTAAAGGAGAAGAAAGTCTTCATTTCAGTCTTGATCAACAAGCTAAAGGAAGAGCTAGATTCTGTAGACACCGACGAACAGTGAGACAAGAATCACAGAGCAGAACAAGTGTGGAGCAAAGGTATACATTTGATTATATTGATCAGTGAAGTAATGGACCTACAATAGATGTAAAAATCTGCAATTGAGTTGTATGTATGAACAAATCATTAGTGTTTCAGTTTAAGCATTGAAGCATATAAGCTTCTTAACCAAGCAGGACTTAAATTCAATTGAGATACATTCCAAGGAGTATCAAAAAGTTTGATCACAAAAATAGCATTGGATATGATCGATACCTATTGATAGGCCAAGAGAGTTTGATCAAGGATGGTAGCATTAGATGCTAGATACTAGTTGAAAAACTATTTCTAAATCCTCTAATAAGGTCACACCTAACAATGTGTTTGTAACCTTTAATAGGGTTGGATCCTAACAGGGCTCACTTTAGAAGAGTGAAAATTTGGGGTACCGGTCCCAGTGGCTTTTTCCCTTAACAAGGTTTCCACGTTAAAAATCCATGTGTTATGTGTGTATGATTCATCTCTTTACTATTTTATATCTTACATAGTTAATTCTAGATTTATCGGTATACTCTACATATTTACTGTATTTTGGTAAATAGATGACTGCTTATTGGTAAACATACAGAAGAAGGTTTGACAGATAAATCTTACAAGTAGTAAGTTGATATAAGTATTTCATGGTATTCATCTTGTAGGACAAAAGATAACTTGAGATATAATTTATGGTTATAAGATTCAAAGGGTTGATTTAAGGATTAATTTTTGAGGCCACTGATTCACCCCCCTCCCAGTTATTACTAACATAACTCAGTATCTAACTTCTTCCAAAGTGTTCTCCAAAAATAGCTAACAAATTTACTATCTCGGTTAGAGATGATACTCCTTGGTAATCCATGCAATCTGACAATCTCCTTAAAGAAAATATCTACTCTATGTACTGCATCTGATGTTTTCTTATATGGTATGAAATGTTTCATCTTAGAAAATCTACCCACAACAACAAATATATAATCATTACCTCTTGCTGTCCTAGGTAAGCCAAGAACAAAATCCATGCTGATATCACTCCAAGGTTTCTCAGGAACAGTTATCGGTGTATACAAACCAGTATTCTGACTTACTCCTTTTGCAACTTGAAAAACTCCAGAACCTTTTACAAATTTATGAGCATCCTTATACAAATGAGGTCAAAAGTACCTTTCCTTAAGAAAACTCAATGTTTTATCAATACCAAAATGTCCAGCCAATCCACTACTATGTTTTCCTTAATCAAATTAGTTCTCATTGATCCTCTCGGTATGCACAACTGAATACCTTTGAACAACATATCTTCCTGAATTAAATAGTCTTCATACTTACTTGATTGATTTGAATTAGGTGCTATGCACACTCCTCACTGCTCTAAAAAATAAGGATCACTTTCATACAAATGCTTCATGTCATCAAAGCCAAGAACTTCAATTCTCATTTCAGTCAACAAAGATCTTCTTCTACTCAATGCATCAACAAATCTGTTAGAAAATCCACTCTTATGTTTGATCACAAATGTGAAACTCTGCAAATACTCTACCGATTTCATATGTCTTTGATTCAACTTATTATGACTACCCAAATACTGTAAATCCTTATGATCAGTATACAACACAAATTCATTTGGCATCAAATAATGTCTCCATTTCTTCATAGCTTGG
The DNA here is from genome assembly GCA_018584345.1 of Thuja plicata. Lineage (NCBI taxonomy): Eukaryota > Viridiplantae > Streptophyta > Pinopsida > Cupressales > Cupressaceae > Thuja > Thuja plicata. The sequence continues at coordinate 1,284,639 of MU226825.1, forward strand.
AATATATCATAGAACTCTTGATCATAGAAAAAATATTTTCTCTTTGCATCATTCAACTTTTCACTAAAGAAAGCAACAGGTTTACCTTCTTGAGTCAACATAACTCCAATTGCACTTGCACTTGCATTACATTCACCTTGAAGTACCTTATTAAAATTAGGTAATGCTAACACAGGTAATTCAACAAATTTCAACTTCAAAGCTTCAAAACTCTTATCAGCTCCATGTGTCCATTTGAATTCTCTTTTGTCTTCTCTCATTGTTTCAGTCATAGCATTACAAATAGAATTGAAATTTCTGATAAAATTTCTGTAAAAAATTGCCAATCCATGAAATGATCTTACCTCAGTGACATTTTTAGGTGTAGGACAACTCAATATAGCTTCAATCTTCTCTAGATCCATCTTCAAACCATCAGCTGAAAATCACAAAACCCAAATATACAAGCTCTTCTTTCATGAAGGAACACTTCTTCAGATTTATCAGCAAATTTTCCTCTTTCAATCTCTGCAACACTTTCCTTATATGCATCAAATGCTCTTCTCTAGTCTTATTGAATATCAGAATGTCATCCAAATATACAATCACACACTTATTCAAAAATTTCTTTATAACTTCATTCATTATTCTCACAAATGTACTTGGTGCATTAGTTAAACCAAAGGACATAACCAACCACTCATACAAACCTTCCTTTGTCTTGAAAGTAGTCTTCCATTCATCACCTTCTCTGATTATGATCTAATGATATCCACTTTTCAAATCAATTTTGGTAAAACATCTTACTCCACTCAAATACTCCATTATGTCATCCATTCTAGGTATAGGAAACCTATACTTCATTGTGATTTTTTTAATTTCTCTAGAATTAGTGCACATTCACCATTATCCATTCTTCTTAGGTGCTAGTACAACATGTACTGCACATGGACTCAAAATCTCTTGGATCAAACCTCTGTTCAATAATTCATGAACTTGTCAGTTAAGCTCTTTATTTTCGATAGGTGTTAACCTATGTGGTGCTTTGTTTGGTAAAATAGCTCCAGGGATCAGATCCATACAGTGACTGATATCTCTCATTAGTGGCAAAACATCAGGTATATTATTTGAAATTATCTCATTGTACTCAGTGAGTAACTTTACAATTTCTGTAGGAATGTTATCTTCTATATTCTTACTTGGTTTTTTAGGAATCAAGGCATAACAAATATCATTTCTTTTAAAATCCTTAACAAACTATCTACCTTCCATCAGACAAACCTTCACAGATGTACATATCTCACCAACAGATTCTTCAACCAAAGTTAACAAAACTTACTTTTTACCATCAACCCAAATAGAATATCTATTCAATCTTCCATCATGTATAGCATGTCTATCATATTTCCAAGGTCTACCCAACAAAATATGACAACAATCCATAGGAATAATATCACACAACACCTTATCATACTATTTTCCAATTTTTAGATTCACAAAACATTGTTCATTCACCATTAATGTATGATCATCCTTGATACATGAGATTTGATAGGGTTTCAGATGTTTCATCCTATCCAACTACAACTTTGTAACCATATCCTCAGATGCTAGATTCTTCGAGCTTCCACTATCAACAATCACCTTCCAAACTTTGTGTGCAACTCTACATCTATTTTTGAACAAAATTTTCCTGACAGGATCTTGCTTATCCTTCTCACTCCATGGTATCCTTCAGATCATGAAATTTCCTTCCTTCTAAGATTCATTTGGTGACTCCTCTTGCACCAATGCATATATTCTACTACTTCCTTTCTTTCTTGCATGTGTACATTCAAAATATTTATGTCCTTCTTCATCACAATTGTAACAAGTTACTTGGAATCCTTTTCTGCTATATCCACCTCTGAAGTAATTACCTCTTCGGTATGAATTTCCACCTTTCCATTCAGTCTTTCCCTTGTATTGAGATGTGTCTGAAATTGATTTTTCTAGTTCAGATCTGCTATTTTCATAATGAGATCTGCCTCTTCCTCTAGGGAATCTACCACCTCTACCTCTTTTTCTTTGTTCATATCTTCTGTTCAACTTTTCCTCAACTTTTAGGGCAAATTGATATGCCTCCTCAATGCTTTCCATCTTGACCAAACTGATCTCATTGACTTGTATGGAACTTATCAATCCATTCAGGTATCTTGCTACTCTTTCCACTTCATCTTCAACATTTCTAAATCTAATGTCCAATCTATTGAATTCCTCAGTGTAGTCTTTTACTATTTTGTCTTTATGCTTCAAACTTTACATTCGCCAGATTAGGTTAATTTGATAATCACAAGGTAGAAACTTACCTTTCAATTTGTTTACCATCTTATCCCATACCTTGATTTTGTATTTTCCTTTCTTCTTCCGATCCAATTGCAGATGTTCCAACCATAAGGATGCATGACCTTTCAATTTAGTGCTTGCAATATTCACCTTCTTATCCTCTGCTACATTTTCATATTCAAAGTACTTTTCCACCTCAGTTTTCCAGTCAATCAATTCATCAAAATCCAATTTTCCACTATACTCAGGAGGATTAAACTAAGGTGTGGATTTCAAAATTGTCAAAGCTCTAAGGAATCTCTCTTCTTCCTAATTCATCATAGGTGCAGGTGTAGCTTCACCTTGAACCTCTTCAATTTCATCATGAGGACTTGTCTAATTGTGTGTTTATGCTCTTGGAAGAGCAAATGTAAGGGATTATTGTGTAGAAGTTTATGTGAAGGAACATCATGGTCATTAAACATGGCATACCTATTTGGGGTAATGTAATTGACCATAGTTTGAGGTTCTTAGGAGATATGTCCCTTGGGAAAATTTTAGTTTGGAGATCCTGGTCTAATGCTTGTAAATGCTCCATGGATATGCGTAATAATTTGAAGATAGAAATTTGAGCAGGAGTACACTTGATCTGATCCACCAAACTGTGTTGTGGATTCATAACTTGTGTAGTGATTGCACGTGTATAAAAAGTAGAAGATTCCCCATGTAGGAAAACCTTGGAGTAACAGGTTATAATTTTCATTTAAAGTTATTGTCTCTGATATTGATGGTTGCAATCTGGTATTCTGCAGGGTTAAGATAATTTATCATATTATCAGAAGAGGAGTAGGTATAATTGACCTATTTTGAGTGTCCACCAGATGTAGGGATCTTACCTTTATTATAAGTTTTCAAAGGATATTGGAAAATTGTGTGATCCATGTTTCCTTTGGTTTAGACATTGGTGACATCAATTATGTATTTCTCGATAAAGTCTTGAATGACCTTCTTGAGTTGATAACAACTTGATGTTAAATGATCCTTAACGTGATAATATTCATAGAAATCATTATCATTCCACCACTTAGGTTTAAAAATAGTGTACTCAACTTCTCTTATCTCAGGTAATGTGATGAGATTACTTTGGATGAACTTCTTGAGTGTTTCTTCAAGTGGTTTCCCTAGGGGTGTATATTCACATTTTGGAAAAGTAGTCCTTTGTTGATTTTGAGCATTGGGTTGGGATTGGATTAGGTTAGTCACTTGATTGTTTGAACCTTGCATTTGTACTTGAGAACTTTCCAAGGGAGTATGTGCTATAGGGGTTTGACTTTGTGTGATTCCCCTTGTAATGAGACCTTGGGTTGCACATAGTTGACATTCTTAAAATCAATGACACCATTATTGGTAACGTTCTTGTTTTTATTCCACCTCTTAGATTTATCGTTAGAATTTTTGGTGGTATTTGATTGGCTAGGATCAGTGAGGACCCCTCTCTTGATTAGATTTTTCTCATATTGAATGCCTCATTTGATTATTTTTTTGAAATTTTGAGTGAGTTGAAATTATGTAGTAAATCTCATGTCTGGACAAGGTTATCGACAAACATGACCATGAGTTCCTATTCGGGAACATCATATGGGATTCTATTAGCTGTACTTATCCATCTTTGTAGTAATTTGGAGAAGGAATAAACTTCCTTTTTTGATAGCACATAGGTCCTTGATGTTGATCTTGTATTCTATATTTTGATGGAAGTGAGTAATAGAGCATTCAGCTAGTTCCCCCCAAGATTGAATACCATGAGGTAGATGAGATAACCATTTCATTGCTAGTCTAGCTAAACTCTAGGGGAATAGTCACATGAGATATGTTTCATCATGTGCTAGCTCGGTGCAACTAGTGAAGAATTCCCTAATGTGTTTGAAAAGATTAGTGTTTCCACTATACTTGTCAAATTTAGGTACTGAAAAGTGTGCAGGAAACAGATGCATGTTTAGAGAATGATCAAAAGGATAAGGGTACAAATCCTCTAAAGTATAGGACTTATTCTGTCCCTAATTTTGGATGTCCAAGAACTGAATTTGAAAATTTTGCACTTCTTGTATCAGAAGGTCAGCTTGAGACTGAAAAATATTTCCAACATTTAGTTGTTGTATGGTACCTGGTATATATAAGAATTTGTCTTTGAAATGGTTGTGTTGGAATATATGATCTTCCAAGAATTTGATATTGATTTCTAGACATATGTGTTTTTTGAGGTACATATTGAGTCCTGGGTTGTTAATGTGATTGTTTCTATTGAAACCTTTGTGGGAGAAAAGATTTAAACCTTGGAGGACATTTACTAAAGGCATCACCAATAGAGATTTATCATGTTTATTATGATTAGCTAAACCCAAATCTCGTAGGGATTGATTGTGATGTAAACATGTTATAACTTGTTTGAGGTACGAATGTTATAGCTTGAGCACTTGATGTGAAAGGGAATTTTGTCATTGTCTGAGACAAACCAGAGACCATTGGTTAACTTTTTTGAGCACTTGTCATGTTTTGGGTAGAAGACAAACTAGCCTGAGTTGAAGAACTAATTTGTGCAGATTTTGCTCGCGATGTCACTATTTGTGTAGATAGTGGAATATATATTATCTTGGATATGACAGGATTGAATTAAGAATTCCCAGTTGTATTATGACTTTCTAATGGATTTTTGGGCCATATCATGGATACATCAAAACCATAGGGAATATTGACTCCTTTTTCTAATAACATTGCAAAGAATCTCTCCAGATTTATTTTCACTAAAACATCTAAAAATCATGAAGAATAGTCATCTTGTTCTATGTCTTCTAATTATTCTTTTGTGTCACTCTAAAATATAGGTTGTCTTCCTGAGACATATGAATTTTCACAGACATTTTTAGTGTACAAAGAAGGATCCATATGTGTAAAAGGATTGATTTTTGGTTCCTCTTCCCATGGAGGGAAAGGGTTGACATATTATTCCTCTGGTTTATTTTTATCCCGCAACCTAGTAGTCGATCCTCTATAAGGTGTAAATGACATTGTGTTATCAATGATTTAACCAAGATGAGTGATGTAAAACAAACAAGAGGGACAACCTCTCTAAGATAGTTCTAGTTCTTATTTAACAAAGGTAATTCTAAGAACAAAATTTGACTTTTCTTGATCTCTAAGATTGATGATGATGAGATATGATCTGACTCTTATCTGAGATGTGAAAGAGATAATGAGATCAAGATAATATAATCTAAACTATTTGAATTATCAATGCCAAATAACAACTGAACTGAAAAAGAGGGGCAATCCTAAATTTTTGAGATTTCACTGAATCTTTGTTATCTCCTAAATTATACATGCTGATCTTTTACATGACACATAATACTTTATGAGGTTTTGGACTGATAAAATGAAGTGTTTTGAGAGAGGAAACATGATTGTTTTGACAAAAAGACTGCACTGTTGTTTTGGTCAATTACAACAATAAACATGCGATTGCGGCAAAGTGAAGGGTCAAGTGAGGCAATGCATAGGCAGTTGTGGCAATAAAATGATTTACTTAGATAATAAAAAACTCAATTGAGGCAATGCACAAGAGATTATGAAAAAGAACAAGAAATTGTGACAGAGCACACAAAAGTGACAGACAACTAGATTTGTTCGAACGGTTTGTTGTTTTGGTGAAAATATGAGAATTCTGATCATTTTTTTTAAAAAATTGTAGGTTGTTGACCTCTTATAAATTTACCATGTTTGACTCAATTTTATATTTATAAATTATTTTAATGGAACACATATCAAACACATAGAAAACACTTATCTTTGTCCTTATTTCTAAAGAGATAGTGTATGTTATGTAGTCCTGAAAAAGACCTGATTCACGCTGGTAAAGCAAAAATTCACATAATAAAAGAAATTATTACCCTAAGGAATTGGTTTAGTAATAAAAACCCCACATCTTAATATCCCTTTGTCTTACACAATAGTGTCAACCCGAGAGGGGGCCCTTGTTTTTGCCTTTGCAAAAGCTATGCAGAATATAGTCAAAGGAGACTAGGTAATGAGACCTCCAATGTTGTATTATCGAGTTTATAATGCTCAATGGGATACTTATGTTGAGTGTCTTCAAGAGATAATCTTCCCCCTCCTTTCACAAAGATTATGAAACTTTCATAGGTGAACCAGGTAGCTGCTACTCTATGGAGTCTAGTAAGTGGATTCATTCGAGTACACCCTTCATAGTTTTGCAAGCATGATTGGGGCCTATACCCCTAGGATGTAATGTATTCATCCTCTGAGACTTTAATCTCAAGGAGTTATTTTATTGTAGTGGGTCAAAAGAGGATGGATTTTCCTTGTTGCTACTTGAGTCATTCCTACGAGATTTTTTCCTCAATGAAAGGCTCTCTAAAGATGAATGCATAAAAGTAATGGATGAAAATCAAGGGTCTATATTTACGATCACCCTCAAGGGGTGAGAGTATACTCTCCTACCAAGACTTTTTCTCCTAGAAACAATAAACACACATTCATTTTAAAGCCCCAAATTTAGATGTTCCTATAACTAACACAAGCAGAAAAGCATGAAACAAATAAATGAATTAATTTTTTGTTTTGTGTTTCAAGCCCTCCCCTCATGCAAGAAAACTATTAAAGCAATGAGGTATTTGAATGTGATGTGTAAATATTGTACCTTCAAGAATGATGCACACAATCACTCAATACAACTTTATATCAACATGTTAACATCAAATTTAATGAAATTGAACCAAGAAACATGTCAAAAATGTCATATTGCTTCCTAGATAGAAGGTTTACAAGAATTACATCAAATGCTCTTAGATTAAGATAAATTCTTAGCAAATAGACAATCTAGGATGGAAGATTCAATATGAAATGTATGATAAGATGTTCAATTGTGCTCCATTTTTGATCAAATACATGAAATTGAACTAGATTATCTTGAGCAAATGAAATAGATTATTGCTAGAATAAAATTGACATTAGTTCTATGCTAAAATTCACTATTGATCACCTATATGAAATGAGCTAGAATGGCTGCATTATATAGATTTTTCCTTGGAGGGAAAAGGCTTCAAACCCAAATTTGAATTTGACAGTTGAGATACATCCAAGAGGGATGGCTAAGATCAAAGCTCAATTGATCCATGTGATTACCTCTATTGGTTAGAGGTTTGAATTTTGAGGCAAGTTGAAGGAATATTAATGTTTTGAATTAATTAATTTCCTTAGCCATGTATTTTTTATTTTGATTTCATTTAATGAATAAGATTAATTGAAGAATTAAATCCTCTTGGTGAGTGATCTTGGATTCTTGATTTTTAATGAATTATATATTTAAACTGATCTAGTTCAATTATATAATTGTGATTATCTTTGAGTTGAAAGTCTTGATTAGGACCTGGAGGACTTGATTTCAGATTAGGGCTTCCAAGTTCATCACACCATTTTAAGGTGATTACATTTGCCCCTCTTTGAATTGATGTATGATCAGTGTGTGATTCAAAGACCATCTGATGTTGGCTAGCGACCGAATATCTAGATATGAAGTGATGAAACTATTCTTGACTAGAAATAAATTCTGAACTTGACTGAATGAAAAGCGATTGAAGCTGTTGAAGATTCTAGATTTCTTAATGAAACCAATGTGATGACCAGGGAATAAATTTGATGTGGTGTGATGAAATTTATGCCCCATCTTATTTTGATGTCAGATGATAGATTGAGACAAGAATAATCAATTTGATTTGAAGCGATGAAACTGATTACCTTCCTTATTATTGAGGATAATAACACCTAATCAATTTGATGTGAAGTGATGAAATTGATTACCATTACATAGATGTTTGAAATCTTGATCCAATACTTAGTTTGATGTGAAGTGATGAAATTGATCTTTCAAGACTTGATTAAGAAAGATTTACCAGACAACCAGTTTGATGTGATGCGATGAAATTGATTTCTAGAAAAGATTTGAACAAATTATCAATTTGATTTGAAGCGTTGAAACTGATCACTGTTGAGAATTTGATTGAGATAAATACCTTAATATGTGTTGGAGATTTACCTTTGAGCCAGTGGTTGACTGTACTTTTGTCATTGATGAAAATATACAGTATGCAACAGTGTCTTGTATGTAATTCTCAATATGGATATGTTGGAGCCTTGCGCATTTATTTTTATGTTTTAGACATATTAATTATGCTATGTTCATAGACACAGATTCAGTTGTGTAGTTGAAGTTGAGATATGATGATCTATTTTCCAGTTACAGTTTTAGGAGATTGTTTATTAAGATCTGATAGTATTTATATTGTTTCTTTAGTTGTGCCTATCATTTGGATATGTGTGTTTGGATTCATATTTAATTATGAGTTTAGAATGTTTGGTTAAGATCGCTTAACATGTTTTAGCTAGAGAGTGAAGTTTGAGTTAAATTAGTGGAGCCGAGTGTGTGAAGCGATGCATCTACTCATCTTGAGTTGTCCGGTTCTATTTGTATTGCGTGCTTAGTTTGGCCGATGAAAAAGTTTTTGAAGAGTTTCCTACAAGCTGACTTGATCACATCTTTGGAGGAGGATACTTATAGTAGATCATTTGTGATTGACATGTGAGAATGCGAGTAAGAAGCAGAGTAGAATGTTTGATGTATTGGGACAATAAAGCTATATCATTCATCATTTGAAGATCTATGTGAAGAAGAAGAGAGTGTATACAATTTACTGGAATTGATCAAGATAGTAGGTCTAATTCATAGTTCAATATTAGATATAGTGTATATCTATTAGGCAAAAGGTTGCAACCTTCATCATTTGAGCAGTGTGCTCACGAACAGTGTGTCCTCACCTCTAACATGGTTATTTGTAAAAGATTCCTAACAGGGTCCGATCTTTGACTAGGTCATTGTACTTAATGCATTATAAAGATCAAATCCTAACAGGGTTGTAGGATATTCTAACAGGGGTCATTATAGACTAGTGCAGTTATTTGTGGGTGCTAATTCCCACTGGGGTTTTACCTATTTTGGGTTTCCCCGTAACCAAAATTGTGGTGTTATAATCTGTGTTATCTTATTTTGTTTATGATTAATGTTATTCTATACTTTATTGGATAAATAATTGAATCTTGTAGATAACTGATTTACCCCCCCCTCTCAGTTATCTCTTGGGACTATTCCTAACAATTGGTATTAGAGCCAAGTGCCTTGGAGAGTAAGTTTAACAACTTAAGGTTGATCAGATGGCATACTTTAGAAAAGAGAGTCCTAAGTTTGATGGAGAAAATTATCTTGACTGGAAGAACAAAATGATAACACATTTACAGTGCGTTGGTTTTGAGATTTATGAAGTAGCTACTCAAAATGTTGATGTTCCTTCTTTAAAAGACCTTGCACAAGAAAATTCTACTGCTAAACAAAAGGAAGTATTCACCCAAAATGTAATTGCCAAAGAAGCCCTTATAAGTGCTTTATCTGACAGTGCATTTTCTGAGATTAAGAAAGCATATAGAGCCTATACAATATGGAAGTGTCTAGAAGACATGTTTGAAGGAGATATCCAAGCAAAGAATGTGCGCAAAAAGACATGGAAGAAAAGATATAAAAATTTAGAGATGCTACTTGAAGAAAACATCAGAGCATACAATCAAATGATTAATGAAGCAGTTGCGGGAATCAAAAACAATAGTGGAGAAATTTTAGAGGAAGACATAATGGATAAATTGATGACTACACTGACAATAGATTATGAGAGCAAGATAAACATCTTAAATGAGACTATGCAATTTTTGAAAGAATTCAAGAGAGAGACTTTGATCAGAAAAATTTCAGCATTTGAGATATCAAAATTGAAGACATAACCTAAAAGTGAAACAACCTTCAAAGCCTCAGTCCATGGTAAGAAATCTTTGAACCAGGTCACTGTACTTAATGCATTATAAAGATCAAATCCTAACAGGGTTGTAGGATCTTCTAACATGGATCATTATACACTAGTGCAGTTATTTGTGGGTGCTAATTCCCACCGGGGTTTTTACCTATTTTGGGTTTCCCCGTAAAAAAAATTGTAGTGTTATAATCTGTGTTATCTTATTGTGTTTATGCTTAATGTTATTCTATACTTAATTGGATAAAGAATTGAATCTTGTAGATAACTAATTCACCCCCCTCTCAGTTATCTCTTGGGACTATTCCTAACAATATGGGTCCTGATGAAGTCAATTATCTTCTAATTTTCCAATGAAGAGACTACCAATTTGATGTGGTGCATTTAAATTGTTATCTCCACTGATTTTTACAACTTTAACTTTGATAAGAGCGAGCAATTCAATGTGAATTATTGAAATCACTCGTTCCAAGATTAGTTGACTTGATGATTTAGGACTGTTGACTTGATATGATGTTTGATGAAGATTCCCCAAGATGTTGGAAATTTGATTTGCTTGATACCTTGATTGATTATAGAGTCAAATCACAATTTGATAATGCCCTAGTTATTAAAATGATTTGGTAACATGATCACCTGATTAGAATGATTGATTATGCCCCCTTCAAATCAAAAAGGAAATAAGATTTTTTTTATTTCCATGTGAAAACATCCAGATGATAATAATAATCTTGGAATGAATATTTTTATTCCAATAGAAAAGGAAGTGGAGAGAACCAAAAATAAATTCCTTCTCATTTGGTCAAAATTGGACTTCGTAGGATGGGGTAGATTATTGGAGGATCTACTGCAGATTCCTTGATGTATGGTCTGGGCTACCTATCTCCTTTCCCACTTATACCATGATCTACATCAGGTGGTCTATCTACAGGATAGATCCATGTCCATTGGCTTGATGTTGTTGTAGATTTTGGCCCTGGAGCACATCCTAGTGACTGATGACATGTAACTGATTGAATGTTTGATAATGTTAAGTTGAAGATGATGTAAAACATTAAACCAATTAGTGGTTTGTATTGTCATTGATGTCAACTTGATACCATCTGTATGGTCATATACATAATGCCAAATAATTCAGAGGATCAATGGAACAGAGGTTATGCTTTTAGCAATGGATAAAAGTCAAGTATTCACTAAGTGAAAGACCACACCGATGGAGTGCACACCATCGGTAAAGATAGAGATAAAGTTACAGTAATGCCCAATGACAAAGAGGACAGTGTTGCCCGATGAGCAAGAAGACAATGTTTCCCAACGAGAAAAATCCAATGATGCCCAATGGATGGAGATCCCAAAGCTAACTGAAGTTACACTGATGGAACTGGCAGTTGTCACTGACGACAAACTGCAGAATTGACTGACAGAACAGAGAGATCAGAAAATGACAAAATATCTAGCTGGTAGAGCTTAAGGATAGACATAACTAATTGTTTTATTTGTTTTATTCAACCAAAATTAAGCAATTGATTTATATAGTTGGAAAGAAGATAACTACGAGATAAATCAGGAGTTAAAGCCATAAATCAAATTGGCTGGAGTTTTTTTCATGCCAAGAATCAAGAATAAAAAATAAAGGAATATCTTGTCTATATAAGAGACAAGCATAATTCATTTCCGCAAGAAATCAGATTTATGGGGGAGTGAATTGAAAGAAGATGCTGAAGAGAAACTGGTGAAGGATAAACTTCATACAGTCCTGATCAATCAAGCTAAGGGAGAGCTAAATAATTTCATAGACACCGATTAACAGTGAAGAAAAACATCACAGAGAAGAAAGTGTGAAGCACAAAGGAATTGAATTGATACATTGATCAGAGAGGTATTGTACATAAATAGATCTAAATATATGCAATTCAAAGTTGCATTAGAAACAGGTCATTGTGTTTCAGTTTAACCATTGAAGCATTAAGTCTCTTAACAATGCAGGACTTAACTGTCTTTTATAATTGAGGTATATCCTAACAGATTACCAAAAAGGTTGATTCATGATAGTAACATCGGTCTTACCTAAAGCCTATTGACAGTCTAAGAAGGAGGCTGATTCAAGGATGGTAGTAAGATTAGCATAAAGCCTATTGATAGTCTAAAGGCTGATTCGAGGATGGTAGTGTAGATTCCAGATACTAAGTGACAACCTATGTATAAAAATCCTCTAACAAGGTCACACTTAACCATGTGTTTGTAACCTTTAACAGGGTTGGCTCCTTACAGGGCTCACTTCAGAAGAGTGAAAATTTGGGGTACCGGTACCAATGGTTTTTCCCTTAACAGGGTTTCCACGTTAAAATCCATGTGTTATGTGTGTATGGTTTATTACTTTATTGTTTAACATTTCACATATGCATTTCTGGATTGATTGGTTTACTCTGCATATTTACTGAGCTTCGGTAAATAAATTTTACTGCTTATCAGTAATCAAGGAGAATAAGGACAAACAAGGTAAATCAATAGACAGTTAATTATTTCAAGTATTTCAAGGCATACATCTTGTAGGGACTTAATAATATGAGGTGTATTGATTGGTGTATTAAAGTTTGAAAGATAAATTTTTGAGGCCACTGATTCACCCCCCTCTCAGTTATTACTAACAGTGACATGACCAGTAGTAGTGTGATCTCGTTAGAGATACGAACCTTACATATACATGTATGATGGAGATATTGTGTAGCCTTTCCTGGAAAATCTAGCTTACTCGAGACAAGAAATAGATGACATGAATGTCATGATTTGGAGACCTTACTTGGCTTACGAGGAGTGGGGCAGTGATAGGTGAGAGATTCCATATGTATGTACCGAGCATTTGCTTATTGGTCGCACTCCTTTTGTCATTTTAAGATTTTTAGTGGCATGTGTCTTGAGATAGTTTGGGATGGCACAAATGATGTCCCAGGGTATGGCTGCATATGAGAGGACACAAGAGGAGGAGCCACAGTGGGGCCCTTGGCTGAGATATGATACCACACTCATTGAGCATCAGTGATTAGTACCTATTCACGATTGAACTCTCTAGATGAGGTGATACCTACTATGGTAGATGTTGGAGATGATGATGATGATGATGATAGAGGTGGTGGAGCAGTTAGGTCTCCTTCTCGCAAACACTCTAGAAACAATAAGGAGAGTGGTAGTAGAGTTGACGGTGGTAGAGGTCCCAGTGGTCAGCCCAGAAAGGTCAGAGTACAGATCAAAGGTCCTACACAGAAAATGACTATACATGAACCATATTCTTCCCAGGTTCCTTCTCTATCAAAGGTTCCTCCTATTGTTACTTCTGTTCAGACTCTGTGCATAACACAGATGCTAGTTATATTAGAGGAGTTATCTTCAGCTCAAATTCCATCCTCTTCACAAATTCCTTCCGCTACATAGGTGACTGCATCTACATAGGTGTCACCACAATTGAGAGTGATCAAGATTACTAGTACAAGTATTCATCCTGGGATTCAGATTGGATTACAGATAGGTACTCCACCACAACAAAGCACAGGGCAGATAGGTATTCATACAGGTCCTTCTCCTCAAAGAGGAGTAAAGATAGGTTTGATAGGTGTACAGGTACCTGGTCCTAGACTGACAATCATACCACTACAGGGCATAGGTGATGTGACATTGATTTCTTGGGTTCGTAGAGAGAGAGGTCAGTTACAGACCTGCATAGCTGTATTACAAGTAGAGTTGGAAAATAGAGACAGATCCTTGGATAGAGCACAAAGAGATGCAACCCTGCAGCATAGTAGAGCTTCATATTATCAGGTTGCATATTTATCAATAGTACCAGATCCTACTGCTAGGTTTACTCCATTTTCACGAGAAACAACATATTCAGAGGGTGCTAGACCTAGTAGATTCAATGTTCCCCCATGAAGACCACCAGTAGATGATACATACAGTTAGTCATGATTGTCTTGTATCATTATCTGCATTTTTATGAATCACAATGCTTGAAATGTCTATGTGAACCTTGTACCTTTTACTCCTGATTCAGAGACAAGAAAAGCCTAATTGCTAAGGACTAAACAAGGTCCTTCCTCATTTTTGAGTTCCACAACTACTCAGGCAGGTTTTACCTTTAATGATGGCTGTTAACACAGTATTTGTTTATGTGGACACTGATTTGTCATGTATCTCTATTGAACAAGCTTGTAAAATACCTTGTAAATGATCAAGCATAATCATATACAGGATTTAACCATACAAATCATAATCTTAAATATGACAATAACCAGTGAGACAAGGATTTCAATCCTTCTTCCTTTTCTTGATAGGA
>MU226826.1:0-24028 GCA_018584345.1 Thuja plicata
GAAGAGCTTACATGGCAGCATTTCTGTATCAGAGTTCTATAGTCAATGAGAGATTGTGCTGAAGCAGATCTATTGTTTCTATTAAAAACAACATAACATTATGCCATGCCCAAATAGAATTTAAAAAGAAAAAAAAAAAATTTAAAAAAATTAACATTGGTCGAAATTTTGACCAATGCCACGGTTAATTTCGACCAACGATTGGTCAAAATTTCGACCAACTATAGAAGCAATTGCCACCAACAAGTGGTCGCAAATTTTGACCAATACACTAAAAAATGATGAGAATGTCATGCTTTCGACCAATACAATGGTCGAAATTTTGACCATTGGTTTGGTGGAAAGTATGGAAATCCCATCAATTTTTTTAGTGAATTGGTCAAAATTTATGACCACTCGTTGGTGGAAGTATTGGTCAAAATTTTGACCAATGCACTAAAAAATGACGGCTTGGGCTATAGTCGAAATTCCAACCTTTGTTTTGGTCAAAATTTTGACCAATGCACTAGAAAATGACGGCTTGGGCTATAGTCGAAATTCCAACCTTTGTTTTGGTCAAAATTTTGACCAATTATAAATACGTCGAAAATTCGACAAAAAAAGACCGATGAAAGTTTTAGTCGTAAATTGGTCGAAATTACTGTCAAAATTTCAACCAATTATCGTCAAAAATTGAGGTCAAATTTACTAGTGTCAACACATTGAAAAAGGAAAAGTAATAAACTACCCAGATAGGGTCCAACCATTCGTCCCTCAGGAAACTAGCAAGCCACCATTCTAGATTCTCTTAAGTTCTACTTCTAGGCTTCTCTTTCACAGCCAAAATATTCCCTCTTCCATGAGCAGGGTGGTAAAAACTGAAAAGAGTCTAATAAGGGCAATGGGGATGCATCTTACAAGCATATCCAGCTCTCCTAACCACCATATTCTCTGCCACTGACTCTTCCACAGAGATCTGCAAGGGTCTCCCCACTCCATAGTCTACAACAACTGATAAAACATCTTCCCCATCACAGATAATAAGAGTGCTCAACCTCAGACCAACGTCAATTGTACCACAATCAAAAAATAAATCAAGAAAGAGATGTGATTCTGGTACAAGCATCATTTTTAGAATAGTACCATCCATTCTTGATAGTCTTCTGCGCATTGGCCTCCACATGGTGAAAGAGAAGATACTCCATTCTAGCACAACCCCCACCAAACAAAGCCATGATCTCCCGTGCAAAAACAACCTCCACTACATTCTCCATAGCCACGCCCCCCATAGCCCAGCCTCCCCCATCATTATCGCTTTCATCACCTCGCTCTGTGTCTTCCTCCGCTATCCTCATTCCCGCTCCTCCTGAAACCCTAGCTCTGATGGACTGCATCCGTGTGCATCACGTTCATTCTAAAACAAGTTGTTAAAAATTATTTCCAAATGTCAGTTTGGATGAAACTTCAAGGAAGACAACATGAGACATTGCAATAATGAGGTGGTAATGATGTATACCACTCATCAAGACCATTGATTATCAATGATCCAATTTAGGACACTCAATATTACGAGGTAGAGGCACAATGTGTTTAAGATGGATTTACAATTTTTTATTTAAGATTTTCAATATATAGCCATATTAAACATGATTTGTGGCCCTCTTTGTTGCAATTAATAGTGAGCCCCAAAGCTCCATAAAATAACCTATGAACTAAACAATTATCAAATACTAAGAGGAAAAATTCATTCATTGTAATATGCAATCATTAGAAATGATTTCATCGAGGACAACATGATAATTTTCCTCATATTATATCTTGAGACAATGAGATCTATAATTAGTTGAATATAATAATACAAAAAAATAATACATTTACCTTAAATGTGATAAAGTAAAATGAGACCAAAGTCATTAATGATTAAGTAATTACTTAGTGATTAACCTTTATACTCCAACATCATCCTTAAAATTAACTTAAAGAGAAACAAAATGCCTAGTGACAAATGTAATGATGGATGTATTGATGAGTCTGAAATATGAGGTATAATGAGAAATCTCTATAGAAGCACATAAATCTCTCATCACTAGAGAAAGAGAAAACCACATGAAGCAATAATGCTTTTTCAAAATAGTTAAAATTAAATAAGATCACTAATGAATGAAGGAAATGATCATTTGATATGAGCCTCCAAAGACAACTTCTATCACATAAGTACAAAAAAAAGTTATAGACATGAATCACTTCATAAAGTGGTAAAGGTTTTGCCAATTATAAAATACTAAGAAAAGAACATAAAAAAAATAAAATTAAAAAAAATTAAAAAAAAAAACAAAAAAAAAAAACATATCTCTCCTAAGGAAGAAATAGCTCCATTGGTGATTAGACATGTCATTCCAATAAGTTTGATGCATAGTGAATAAAATTTTAAATGATGTTTGCCTCAAAATATCATCAAAAATATCCACATAATAATATGTAATCATCTCAATCTAAAATCCTATGAAGATTATGTAGAACAAACACAAATAAACATTTATTTTCATTATAAGCACTCTGCAACTTCCCACCCAACTTTCCGCCCAAGCTCGAATTGCAAACTGCAGGCTCCCATGCCTGCCTCCCTGGGGAGGGATGCTGACCCACCCTCTGGGCCTGATGGACCCCATAATTCCTCTGTCATGGTCCCAGCGATTGAGTCAACAAGGGAATCTCAAAAATCATCCTCGTCTGCTAATACCTCGCTGTCCCCTAAACCTAATTGGAAAGGGGCCCTTGTTTGAGAAGCTCAACAATCTTTACAAGCTCTTCTGGTGGATTTTGTCCAGACTGAGGAAGGTGCAGAACTGTCGCTCCCTGACTCAGTGGTGAATCACACGATGGCTGACTTTCAGCTGGCCTTGGTTGGTCGAGTCTTCAACTTTCGACCTATTATTGAAATGGTTAGAAGGTGGATTTCTAACCAGTGGAAGATCAAGGGTTTTGTCCTTGTTTCTACTATGCTGGGAGGACTCTTTCTGTTTAAGTTTACCACTCTAGAGGACATGTCCTGTGTGCTGTTAGGTTCATGGGTTTATGGAAAGCACTTCTTGGCCCTTGCAAAATGGAAACCCGGATTCAATCTGGTGACGGACCTAACTAGAATGGCTCTGGTTTGGGTCCGTCTCCCTAGTCTCCCACTCGAGTATTGGGACAAGCAAGTATTCCGATGGATAGGTGACTCCTTTGGTTCATTCATCACTACAGACCAGGTGACCTATTCTAAATCCAAGTTTGTGTTTGCTAGATTCTGTGTGAATGTCACTATGAATAAAATCCTACCCAACTTTGTTATTTTGAAATCTAAACTGGGTAGATGGACCCAAGTGTTTGTGTATGAAAATGCTACCCTATTATGCCAAAAATGCGAAAGCAGAGGACACTCTAGTGTTACTTGCAAGTCCCCCAAATCAGGAGAGAAAAAAGAGAACAAGGACAAAGGAATAGCTGAGGTTCCTCCCTCCATAGGTGATGAGGAAAAGCTGGAGTCAAGGCCACCCTCAGTGGCTAACGAAACAGAATCAGATGATCTGACACTTGAGGAAGGTGAGATTGTCTCCCCCCAGGAGTTAGTTTTGGGTGCTCTGGTTCTTCTCCTGATCTATCCTCAGGGGAACCTGTTCTCCAACCTTTTGCAAAGCTGGTAATGACCCCCCTTGAGGGGAGGATGACTAACCCTACTATGGAGGAATAGCCTGCCATTGTGATTTCTCTCAAGTTACATGCCCCAAAGTGGGATGCTAAACCCTCCCAAAGGTTGTGAAGAAGAACTCCTCCAGCTCCCTAGATGGTTCACAGGATGAGGAGGGGGAATGGAAAACACACAAAAAAAAAAAAACCAATCCTAAAAAGGCCGATGTGGGGATGGAAACACCCAAAGGAAGACCTTCAGAAAGGGCAAGGAGATCAAGAGGGTCCATAAGGGATGTTGCAGCAGGCAGGAAACAAACCCTAGAATCTAGTTTTAAAAATAAGAGATGAATTACCTCTCTTGGAATGTGAGGGGTTTGAACAGCTCCCGTAAACAAAATTCTGTCAAACACTACATCTCTGATCTCAAGCTAGATGTTATACTCTTACAAGAGGTTAAGATGTCTGCTAGTATTTTTTCTACCCTGGTGCCTTATCTTTGGCCGGGGGCTTCTTTCCTTTACTCTGAAGCTACGGGTGTGTCTGGTGGTATTGCCACGCTCTGGAACCCTAATAGAATAATTGGTTAGTTGCCTACTTCTTCCCCTAACTTCCTTGTAGTCACCTTTAGGAAGAATGGAACTGAATGGACCACCTTCAACATTTATTCACCTAACACCCAGTATGGTAGAGCTTCTCTGTGGGCCGATCTTGGCCATCAGCTGGATCAGGACTGTTCAACAAAATTTCTACTGGAAGGTGATTTCAACACCCCCCTATACCCCTCAAAAAAGTGTGGTGGCTTGATGGATTACTCAGATAGCATGGGGGAGCTGGCTAATTTTATCTCTTCCACAGGTCTTCTTGACATCACTCTGAAGGGGAACCCCTTCACTTGGTCCAGCAATAGGAAGGGTAACCACCTCATCCAAGTGAGGCTTGATCAGTTCCTGACTACCTCTTCTTGGAGCCTCTACCTAAACTCCTCCTTGTCTTCCCTCCCTAGAACTACTTCAGATCATAACCCCCTCCTTCTTCACTGGCTTGACACCCCTAAGGTCAGTCCGAAGCCCTTCAGATTCAAAATTATGTGGTTCTCTCACCCATCCTTTAGGGATCAAGTGAAATTCTAGTGGAAGACTAATATCAGGGGTACTGCTATGTTCAGAATAGCCCAAAAGCTTGAAATTATAAGAAGGGAGGTTAAAGGGTGGAGAAAACACAACTTCAGAGACTTCCACAAGGAGAAAATGGATCTCTCTGAAACCTTAGATTCCCTCCTAGTCCAATTGGCATCTGGACGTTACACGCCCCAAATTCAGGTGGAGGAGGAATTGACTAGACACAAGTGGTAGGAAACCCTAAAAAAAAAAGAAATCTACTGGAAGCACAGATCCAGAATCCAGTGGCTTGCTGAAGGGGACAAAAACACAACCTACTTCCATAGGTCTGCCAGCATTCATAAAAGAAGAAATACCATCTCTTCTATTATTGATGATGGAGGGAATGAAGTCAAGGAAAAGGATAAAATTAACCAGGTTGCGCTTAACTACTTTAAGGGACTGTACTCAGAGAAGGGCCCTACTTGTCTGAACAACATCCAAAACCAGCTCCTAGATCACATCCAAAGTGCTATTACTCTTGGTGATAATGACATGCTTACAAAGTGGGTCTCTGATGAGGAGGTCAAGAAGGCGATCTTCACTATGGGAGCTTACAAAGCCCCTGGACCAGATGGATTTCCTCCGGCATTTTTTCAAGAATATTGGGAAATTGTGGGGAGTGATGTTACCAGGGCTGCCAGAGACTTCTTTAGAAATGGGCACCTTCTCAGACAACATAATCAAACCTACATTGTGCTTGTACCTAAGCATGACAATCCTACTTCTATGTTGGATTTCAGACCTATTAGCCTCTACAATACCTTCTACAAGATCCTTACCAAGATCCTGATTGGAAGAATCAAGCCTCTTCTAGACAAGATTATCTGCAATACTTAGAAAGGTTTTGTGCCAGGTAGACAGATCCTAGATGCGGCCATTGCTACCCATGAAATTATCCATTCTATGGATAGAAGGAAGGTCCCAGGTATGGCCTTTAAATTGGATATCTTTAAAGCTTATGACAAAGTTAACTTGTCCTTTCTGCTTAAAATTCTTGCTAAAATGGGCTTTAATGAGAAGGTTATCCGAATTATATAAGAATGTACTCAAACTATTAGCTTCTCTATTCTTACCAATGGCTCCCTTGGTAGCTATTTTATTCCAGAAAAGGGTCTTAGAAAAGGAGACCCTCTCTCCCACTACCTCTTTATTATGGTGGCTGATGTGCTTAGTAGGAATCTATGTATGATGTCCGCTACTGGAAGAATAAAAGGCATCAAACCCGCTTCCACACATCCTCAGGTGGTGTTAGAATAGTTTGTGGATGACACTTTCCTCTTTGGGTATTCTTCAGTGATTAAGGCTAGACAATGGAAAAAAATCCTTGAAATTTATGCTTGGGCTTCTGGACAGTGTATCAACTATCAAAAGAGCAAGTTGTTCTTCTTCAATACCCCCATGGACTTACAAAATAAGGTGCTTCAAATTCTAGGGTGTCTGGTAGCTTCGCTCCCTTCTACCTACCTTGGCCTCCCCCTCACGATCAAAGATGCGTCCCAAGATTTCTGAAATTCCATTCTTGAAAGAACCCAGAGGAAACTTGCTAGTTGGAAGGGGAAGATTTTAAGCAATGCTGGAAAACTTCACTTGGTGGCCTCCACCCTCCAAGGGATCCCTGTTTACTTCCTATCCCTCTTTAAAATAAGAAATAACATGGCTGATAAACTTGAAAGCATTCAAAGAAATTTTCTATGGGCGGGGTCTGAAGAAAAGAGGAGGATTTCGCTTGTCAATTGTGACATGGTCTGCCTCTCGAAAAGTTTGGGTGGCCTGGGTCTTAGAAAAATAGGTCTGATGAATAAGGCGCTTACTAAAAAGGTGGCATGGAAGCTCATAGAGGGAAAAGTGGATTGGTACAGACTAATGGAAGCTAAGTACCTCCAAGGTCATCCCTACGGGAGGATGTTCCACAATAATGACCTCCTCAATGGATCCAAACTCTGGATGAACATATGTAAATGTAAGACCCTTCTGTCTAAAGGAGATTTTTGGAAAATTGGAAATGGAAGGTCAATCATATTTTGGAATGACCACGGGATCATGAATCAACCTAACTTGGGCCATAGATTCAAACCCCTCATGGACTACCTCAGACCTAGCCTGGGTATTAGAGTATCCAGCTTCATCAATGGAAGAGACTGGGTTGATATACCTAATCGGTTAAGGGACAGACCAGACCTACAACACGTGGCCAAGGATCTCATGGAAAACCTGACTAATATCAAAATTTTAGGGCGTGATGACTCTATTATCTAGGCCCCCACCCAGGTTGGTACTTTCACTGTTAAATCTTCTTACAACCTGCTTCTTAAGGAGGAGAGTAACCTAGGAGACTAGAAGAAGGTGTGGATCCCTCAGCTCATGCCAAAAACAATTTTTTTCTAGTGGACTCTAATGCACAGTAAGGTCCTAACCCAAGATAATCTCATAAAGAGAGGCTTCTCCATGGAAAATAGATGTGTTCTATGTAAGAAGGCGGAAGAAATGGTAAACCACCTTTTCATCCATTGTGACTATGCTACCAACATTTGGCAAGGAATGATTGGAAAATTGGGTATCTTGTGGGCCTTGGGTAGAGAAGTGCATCAATTTAACAATTGGAGATCCCCTTCCAATCACACCCTGCTCCAAATCCTCTGGCGTATACTTCTCCCTCACATATGCTAGACCCTTTGGAAGGAAAGGAACAATAGGATTTTCAGAGAGAATAGTAACCAACCTGAGACCTATCTCCATATTAGAACTAAGCTCTTGTGTGAGAATGCCGGGATGGCTAAATGAAGCTCCCCTCCAGTCCTCTTACTGCCTGGGAAGTTAGAATTGTTGAAAGATGGAACCTTGTAGATGGGTTCTCTAGGTTCGACGATATGAAAAGGAAAGCTAGAAATCCTACCAGATGGATCGCCCCTCCTAGAGGAAGGACAAAATTAAACTTTGATGGGGCGGTAAATGATCTTGGGCATGGGGGAGCTGGAGTGCTGAGAGATCACAATGGCACTTGCCTGTTGGCTTATGCAGGGCCTATCAATAACTACACCATCACCTAGGAAGAAGGAACAACCCATCTCTGGGGGATTAAATTTGCGAAACAAATGAAGCTTAAACATCTAGAAATCGAGGGGGATTCCAAAGTGATTATTGAGGCCATCAAGAGTGGTGCTGGTGTAGGATGGCATGCTAGACCTATCATTATGGAGATCAGAAATCTTCTCAACTACTTCCAGCATATGTCTATAGGTCACACATACAGAGAGGGGAATTCGGTTGCTGACTCATTGGTAGCAATTGGCCTAAAACAAATCAAACTCAATAGTTGGAAGGTGATTAGTGACTTACCTTTGATGAATCAGCAACTCATCATGGGAGAAATGAATACTACTGTTTAAATGTGCCAGGCTATCATATTCATTACGAATCCCTCCTCAATCATGTGCTGGCGTGTTCGGGTGATTTTTGCGATTATGAAAAGGAGAACTCAAATTACCATAAAGAATTATCATTACCTTTTGAACATGTGCAGTAAGAGCTGTCTAAATCAAAGGGTTTTTTTGGCTATCCTTGGTATTAATGTTATTAATGCTATTAATGGCACCTGGAGATCCATTAGATCTGGCGGTATGGAGCCCATTTACAAAAATTTTCAAGTCCAGCATTTTATGTATAAGCTTTCCTTGGAATGGTTTTATGAAAACAAGTGGTTTTATATGGCCTGCAAAAATTCTTGGCTCTCAGATTCCAAAGATATTATGGCGCTAGAAGAGTAGACCCTTGAAATGGGAGGTAACATTTTCTGCATTGAGCCTGGTAACATTGACAATGCCTTCACTTCTGATGTGTTGGTGACTCATTATTGCAAAGAAAATGGCATTAGGGGTTTCATGGAAAGAGTGAAAGGTGGGCATGACCAGCAAATCTCTAAACAAATTGTCTCTTCCTGGAACAACAGGAGTGTCTCGGTTGGGGACATCCTCTTCTAGCTTAGTGAAGAGGTCATAGCCAAGGCGATGGGGCTCTCTATGGTGGGGAGAAAATACAAAAAGACCAGTCATACTGCCAACCCTACCAGCCTCAAATAGTTTTTCAAGGACTGTGAGCTGCTGGTGAGAAAACATGGGGGATTCAAAAGGGAGGAATCGTCAGAATTTTGGTTGAAAATTTGTCTCATTGTGATGAATTACTTCACACTGGAAGGTAATTTCACTGTGTTTTACAACTACCACTTACTGTTCCTGAATCATATTAGGAAAAATGATTTAATTTTGATACCTTTCTATCTTCTGCACTCCATAGAGAGTAATGTCCTTGATATTAAAAGCAACCTTGATAGAGCTATCCTCCATTAGGGCCTCCTCCTCTATCTCTACTAGTTTCACAAAGCTATCTTCCCAGCACCCCAACCCCCTCTCATTATCCAGATGATGCCCCAGGAGGAGCCCCTGGCCAAAACTGAAAAGACCACCCATTCCTCCTCCCATTCCATCCGTATCACCCACGAGCCTGTGCTGGCTGAGAAAAAGGGTACAAACCATAAAAAAAGTGTTAAAAACCCCCTCAGTAGGAAGGAGAGTCAGGAGGAGTCGTATGTCTCTGATTCTATGGAATACAAAGAGGGGAAAGAAGCTGACAGCACTCCTGAGACTAATTATAGGCCCAAAAAATGAAAAATGATGGAAAGCCACGTTAATTTGGAGGTGGAATTAAGTGGCTCGGGGTGCCGGAGGTCTAATAGAATTACTAAGGAATAGTGTAAAATTAGGATGATGGAAACGGCCTCTAAAGAGCTTTCCCTATCTGAAAATATCTCCCACTCCATTGAGTCCAAGAATGGTTTCTCAGAAGGCTATATGAGTCCCCCTAGGACTGGTAACACTCCTTGGCCCAACCTCCAGTGAACCATGGAAACCCCCAATAACCCTAGACTACCCCTGAGTCCCCCTCACATTCCTCAAGATAAGCCCCATACCTCGGCCATGTAGGACAAAAATAATTTTACAGGCACCCTCAAAAGGAGGTTCGCAAATTTGGACAAAGACATTGTGGATATTATGAAGAACATGCAGGACCTGATGAACCATTGCATGAGGACCAAAAAATTTTCCCTGAATGTCATGCATGCTTCACCTACGACCCTCTGTAATGTGCAGGAAAAGCTGGCGGCCGGCAGGCTAGAAGCGAACAAGGACAACAAAGACCTGTTCCTGTTTCTGTAGGAGGAGTGGGCGAGAACCCTGCTATCTAAGCAGCTGGGTGGGAAGAATTAATCTCTGGTGTCTATGGGTCAGTTAATTTTGGTTGTGCTTGGGCCTCGGTTCCCCTATTTTGTGATTTGGGATAAAGTTGGTTTTCATATATTTTTGTGTAGCCCTGCGAGGCTTATTACTAATACTTTTTATGCTACTATTCACAGTAATTACTCTGATTTAATCCTATGGTTTAGTACTGTGATTTATGTTTTTGATAGGGGCAAAATTAAATTTGGTGATTCTGATCATGCTGCTAAAATGCTATACCTACTTTGACTAGTTACATTAATATGCTGTTAATGTGCTACTAGTCCTCTGTTCCATGGGCCAGCACCCTCTTGCTACTTTATCTATCAAAAACAAACACAAATGATAATGATAACACACTAGTAGTGACGATGTGATTGCCATAAAAGAGGGGATGAGTTTCCTAAAAATAATCTCCCATATCTACAATATGTGATTCTAAAAATAATGATGGCACATGTATACAAGCTAAGAGCCCCAAGTAGTTGGATCTAATAGAGAATAAATAAGGTGTGATGCTTAATCAATAGGGGACATCCATACGATGATGCCAATCTAAGTAAGAATAATATAATATGAAGATTGGGTCTCAATGTAAGGAGTGGGAAAAATGAGACACATGACTAAACTATTAGAACATGTAAGACATATTATATACTCAAGATCCTCTAAATAATCAATCAAAGGTTATAAATCTAGATCATCAAATAGAATGATCAATTTGTAGTATAATTTTCTAAGAATGAAGAGATATGAGGGTCTCCATAGATCTTTTAAGTGTATTCCAAATTGTGTTGGGATAATAAACGTACAATACAACACACATGTCTCATGACCAATATTAAATAAATTATTGTGACAATATGATCATTGATAGTTTCCTAAGTTTATCTAATCTCTAGTCCATTAGCTAATGTATTACTCAATAAAATACAAAAGGAAAATCATTAAGTCACCTACAATATCATGAGGTGCCATTTTATCAAGATCCATCATTATAGTTATCTAGTAAAACAAAAAATGCGTGAATATGTAAACCTAAGATACCTATAAAATAAAAAATAAAAAAAGAGACCAATAGCCTTAATGCATGTAAAGAAGGACTAGTGAAACTATCTAAAACACATAAATTTCTTGAAATCTGCTAAAATTTAAAAGTAATTGAGCAGATTATAAAATGAGAAACTAGTAAACAATATACATGGAATATTTTTAAGAAAAGAGTGCATGGATTAAACTGAATAACATTGAAATACATTTTAATTATGTATAAACCTTAAAAATTAGAGACGCAAGGGCTCTATATGCTAGAAATTAAAAAAAAAAAATTGGAATTAAACTAAGTATAAACTATATTAGTATAGAAATATGATGATGATACATAAACTACAACAAAGTACCCATAAATAAATTGTTGATGATATTTTATTTATGAGATATATCGTATGTCCAAGTTATCACCAAATTGAGGACTATGCCAATATTATAATGATATTAGTACAGTAGAATATTATCTCTTCCACCAATTTATTTTCATCAATCAATATAAAATATTTGTGATGCTCAGAAATAAAGATTCTTGGGAATATTCCCTAGTTTTGCACATGTAGAAAAGATTTTTTGATGAGATAATGAAATATTTTATCTTGTATGGTGTGATTGTGAAAATATATAGGCCTAGCAAAGGTTGATCAACATTTATTAAGTTTATTAGTGGCTGATAAATTTTTATGGTCACTTAATTTCTATGGTTGATCAGTGATGACATCATTAGTGGGCTATAAAAAAGGTGCAAAATTGGAATATATGGTTTCTAGTGTTAAAGATCTAGTTAGTCAATGGAAAATTGATCGAATTCACCCTTTACATATGAAAGGATACTATTGTACCAATGGTTGTTTAAACAAACTAAAAGTATTTATCTTTGTTAAATATTTTTATAAAAAGTAGGGAAATAAAAAACTAAATAAATATTGGTAAACCCTTATACAAGTAAGATATAATAGAATTAATTGTACAAGGTAGGATATTGGATCTACATGGGATTTGTACTATTTTACAAAAATTCTCCAATTATTGTGTGGTAAAGCTTCGAGAATATATTTAATACCAAAAAATAGTGGCTTCTATATTGATTAATCTAAATGAATGCAATACAATTTTGAATGAAGAAGTTAAGGATAATTTTTTTTTCTCTTTAAATCCCTTGAATGTTCCTATCCTTAATACTTTCCCAACTATTTTCTAGCCAATCTACTAAGATAATGCAAGTCAGGATAAAGGATATTAAATATGTTTTTTGTTCATCTAACTTGATAAAGGATTTAAACAATACATTAATAATTATAATGCCCTAAAAAGAGGGATAAAAATATGCCTAAATTTACACCCATTAGAAATGAGATCTTACCTTATGGATGCACACTACGATCTCAAATATACATGGCATATCATTGGAACATGAATAGGCCTAACTTTAGTCCAAAAAAGAGAGATATGCAATTGAATTCTATTCCTCTCTTGTAATACATTTAATATTATGAAGCGTGTGTTATTTCCCTAGGTTAAATGATAGTAAAATAACCAGTTCTAGTAATTAAATAGTAAATTAGATAACAAAAAAACTACATAGTAGAATAAATATAGAAA
This sequence comes from Thuja plicata, assembly GCA_018584345.1. Taxonomy (NCBI): domain Eukaryota; kingdom Viridiplantae; phylum Streptophyta; class Pinopsida; order Cupressales; family Cupressaceae; genus Thuja; species Thuja plicata. The sequence goes on from MU226826.1 coordinate 12,731, forward strand.
TAAGACACAAAAGGAAACTTCTAGCTACAACCTAAAATAAAAAATATGGACACAATTGGAGATATATATATATATATGTGTGTGTGTGTGTGTGTGTGTGTGTGTGTGTGTGTGTGTGTGTGTATAGGTACAAATACATACATATACATGTACATATACATATACATATACATATACGTGTGTGTGTGTGTGTGTGTGATGCAGGAGCTTCAGAGGTTCATAACTTTTGACTCAGATGTGGGTTTTGGCTGAAATTTTATAAGCAGATTCTTGAGGTCAAGTTAATGGAAACTCCAAATTAGTTAGCTCTGTCAATGGCCATTTTGACCTATTTTTGGGAGCCTAAAATTTCATCTTGACCTCCAAAATTGGCTTTTTTCTATTTCTTCCTAGTTTTTTGAGTTTTGTTTTTTGTAATAAATCTGAAATCATGTTTATGATTTTGTGGGTTAGTTGGCAACTCGACTTGCCTTAGTTGGGAGCTTTTCTTGGGAAAAATCGGGATTCATAGGATGAGTTTTGAATATTACCAAAAATGGGAAAATCTATTTTTCCCAAAAACCTACCAAATATGGTAATTTCAGAATTGTACTAAGGAGGAGTTTTATTTCATTGTAGAGGCCGAGCAAGTTGGAGAAGTTAATAAAGAATTTGAATTCTATAATATTTTTTTTTTGTATTTTCTAAGTATTTTCTCTTAAGGGTTTTTGGCTACATCATTTGGTATCAGAGCGGGATGATGGCTGGAAGAGCAAGAGGAAGAGGTAGAGGTCTCACCCAAACACAGAGAGATATGATAAGCTTGCGAAGACAAGTAGCAGAACTCACCAACCGATTGGAAAACAATGGATTACAAAGAGAAGAAGATGAATCTGATGGAGAGGCGAACCAAAAAGCTAAAAGAATAGAAGAAGGATAAGAAGAAGTAGTGAGTTTCAAAGAGAGGCTTCTCAGAGTCTTGGAGGGGAAAAATGAAGCAATAAAGGTTGATGTTTCAGATTATTCAGGTAGTCTTAAGCCAGAGGAAGTGATAGATTGGTTAAATGAGATGGGGAAGTTTTTTGAATGGAAGTCTATGACAGAAGAAAAGAAGATGAGGTTTGCATGCACCAAGTTAAAGGGACATGCGATGATCTGGTGGGATCATCTCCAAAATGAAAGAACAAAGAAAGGGAAGGATAAAATCAATAAATGGAGAAAAATGGAGAAAAAGTTGAGAGAAAAATTCTTACCAATGGATTATTCTCAAACACTCTTCTGAAGGTTTTAGAATTTGAAATAGAACTTGTCTTCTGTGCAAGATTATATAGATGAATTTTACAAGTTATCCATCCGTATAGAACATCAAGAAAATAATGAATAGATGGCTGCAAGGTATTTAAATGGTTTGAGATACACTATTTGGGATGAACTAAGCATGCATCAGATCAACTGTATGGAGGATGCCTATCAGTTGGCTCTAAAGGTTGAAGAAAAACAAACTAGGCAGTACAATCAGAGGAATATAGGAGGATGAAGAGGTACATCAACTCCATTTAGAGGAGGCTCAAGTTCCAGTTGAGGGAGTTAGAAACAAGAAGAAATCGGTTCAAATCCATGGAATCAACAAAGAGGAAGGGGGTTTCAACATGGTAGAGGCTATGGTAATGGAAGAGGATGGGAAGGCTAGAGAAGACCATTCACTTGTTTTAGATGTGGAGAAGAAGGACACAGGACCTTTGAGTATTCTAATTTTAACATGCAAGATGGAAACCAAGGAGGGAGATCGAGAGTGAACCTAGCCTAGGTTGACAATGAAGGATTAGAACAAGAAGTGTCTCCGGATATCGTAGAAAGTCTCATGATGAGGAGGAAAATGATTATCCCAGCAAAGGAAGATATAGAGGAGAAAGGCGTTGATGATTCATGGCTCAGAACTAGCATATTTTGAACAAGGTGTACCTCAGGTGGAAAGGTATGTCAAGTAATTGTTGATGGAGGCAGTTGTGAGAACATGGTTTCTAAAGTAATGGTAGAGAATGTAAATCTCCAGTGTGAAAAGCACCCTCGTCCCTATCGGGTAGCATGGTTCAAAAAGGGAAATGAAGTTATAGTAGATAAGAGGTTCCTTGTTAAATTTTCCATAGGAAAGGTCTACAAGGATGAGTTATGGTGTGATGTGATTCCAATGGATCCATGCCATGTCCTATTAGGTCACCCCTGGCAGTATGATAGAAAGGTTATTCATAATGGAGAGAAGAATACTTATACTTTTTGGAAGGATGGATCTAAGGTAATCCTATTACCTCTCAGGAATGAAGGAAAAGCTGAAAGCTTGCTATCTGAAAAGGAACTTGTCAAGGAGATGAAAGTAACTGGGTGTTGTTACGCATTAGTAGTACGAAGAGGGAAAGAGGAGGACTTGAAAATACCACCAAAAGAAACCGCAGTATTGGAAGAGTATTCATATCTCATTCCATAGGAACTACCTGATGGGCTGCCCCCAAAATGAGATATCCAACATCATATTGATCTAATTCCAGGAGAAAATCTTCCCAATCAAGCATCTTACAGAATGAGTCCGATGCAACATGAAGAACTGAAGAAAGAGCTAACTGAACTCATACATAAAGGGTTAGTGCAGGAAATCATGAGCCCTTGTGCTATACCACCATTACTAACCCCAAAGAAGGATGGAACATGGAGGATGTGCGTAGACACTTGAGAAATCAATAGGATAACTATCAGGTATCATTTTATTATCCCTCGTTGGGATGATATGATGGATGTTCTTGCTGGAGAAACACATTTCACTAAGATTGATCTGCAAAGTGGGTACCACCAAATTCGTATCTGAGAAGGGAATGAATGGAAAACTACTTTTAAAACTAGGGATGGTTTTTATGAATGGAAGGTTATGCCTTTTGGTTTATCAAATGCACCTAGCACTTTTATGAGACTCATAAATACTATGTTGCATCCCTACATTGGCAAGTTTGTATTAGTTTATTTTGATGATATAATCATTTTTAGTAAGGGAAGGGAAGAGCATCTGCAAAACTTGAGGATCATATTGGTGGTATTAAGAAGAGAGTAACTCTATTCTTATTTGAAGAAGTGTAGGTTCATGCAAGAAAGCATTGTTTTTCTGGGATTTGTCATTTTTGTAGATGGTATCAACATGGATCCAGAGAAAGTTGGAGCCATTCTTGAATGGCATAGTCCATGTAGTATCATTGAGGTGAGAAGTTTTCATGGCTTGGACACTTTCTATATAAATTTCATTCATAATTTCAATAGCATTGTAGCACCTATGATAGATTGCACTAAGGGTTGAGAGTTTTCATGGACCAAACAGGCTGAAGAGAGTTTCTAGTATCTAAAGAAGAGGGTCACTAAAGCTCCTATATTGGCCTTACGAGATTTTGATAAAGTGTTTGAAGTGGACTGTGATGGCTCACATGTGGGCATTGGTGTTGTACTCAGCTAGGAAGGTAAGCCCATTGCATTTTTTAGTGAAAAACTAAATGATGTATGAATAAAATAATCTACATATGATATAGAGTTCCATGCAATTATGCAAGCTCTGAGACATTGGAAGCATTATTTGGTACCCAAAGAATTTGTGTTTTTTACAAACCATATTGCTCTAAAATATCTGAGCACACAAGAAATTGAACACTAGACACGCAAAATGGGTCTCTTCCTGCCAAGGGTTTACTTTTGTTCGGAAGCATAAATCAGGGAAACTGAATCAAGTTGCAGATGCCTTAAGCAGGCGTGTTGTGCTTCCCACCATCATAGAAACATAAGTAGTTGGCTTTGATGCAATCAAGGACTTGTATGAATCTGATAGTGACTTTTGGGAAGTTGTTGGTCAGTTGAAGAATCTAGTACCTGGGCACACAGACACTATTCAACATGACTATCTTATGCAAGATGGTTATTTATTCAAGGAAAAATAGTTGTGTTCCTGTAGGCTCAATGAGGGAAAATATTATTAGAGAATTTCATAGCAGTGGTATGGCTGGGGATTTTGGGAAGGATAAAACAATAGCCTTGGTAGCAGATAAGTACTACTGGCCAAAAATGAATAGAGATATCACTAGGTTTGTGGAAAGGTGCCAAATTTGTCAAGCAGCCAAAGGGCACTCTCAAAACACTCATTTGTACATGCCATTGCCAGTAACAATAGGACCATGGACTGGCTTGAGTATGGATTTTGTATTGGGCCAACCACATACACAGTGAGGTAATGACTCTATCATTGTAGTTGTGGATAGATTCTAAAATATGGCTTATTTCATTGCTTGTAAGAAAATTAGTGATGCCACTAGGGTGGTTGAGTTATTCTTTTCTTAAATAGTGAGATTGCATGGGGTTCCAAAAACAATTACCTCTAATTGGGACACTAAGTTCTTGAGTCATTTTTGGAGGACCTTACCGAAGAACATGGGAAAAAATTTATAGTTTAGTAGTGCTTATCATCCACAAATTGATGGCCAAATAGAAGTGGTCAATCAAAGTTTGGGTAATTTGTTGTGATGTATTGTTGGAGGGAAGCCCAAGCAATGGGATTTGGCACTACCCCAGGAAAAATTTTCTTATAACAGTTCTGTGAATAGGTCAACTGGTAAGTCACCATTTCAATTTGTTTATGGTTGAAATCCTTAGGGTGTTCTTGATTTGGTGCAACTTCCCTTGGGTGATAGAGTTAGTGATGATGGAGAAGCCTTTGCAGAACAGCTCTTCCAGTTGCAGGCAGATGTAAGACAAAAGTTACAAGACAGCAATGAGCAGTATAAAGATTCGACAGATGCTACTAGAAGGTATCTGGTTTTTAGTGAAGGTGATCTAGTGATGGTTTATCTACGCAAGGAGAGGTTTCCTACTGGGACTTATCACAAACTGAAATATAAGAAAATTGGTCCCTGCAAGATTCTGAAGAAGATTAATGATAATGCTTATGAGGTAGAGCTTCGCAATGGTTTTGATATTTCTCCTAAGTTTAACATCTTTGATTTATATACTTTCCATGGTGATGATGTGTTTATTGAAAATGAGGATGAGGTGGATTGGACACACACTATCCCAATCAAGAAAGATGAAAAGGTCGTATAGGTTCTAGTCAAGAGCACAACTCAAACTTGTCAAGGTGACTACCACAAATATCTTGTGCAATGGGAAGGATTGACACCACCAGATAACACTTGGATTATAGAATGAGATTTGAAGAAGCTAGATGAGCCTAAATGGAAGTATTTTGAGAACTGGAACTTGCAGGAGCTACGTTATTTTCAAGCAGGGGAGAACGATGTAGGAGGTTTAGAGGGTCATAACTTTTGACTCGGATGTGGGTTTTGGCTAAAATTTTAAAGGCAGATTCATGAGCTAGAGTTAATGGGAAATCAAACACAACCAGCTTTGTTGGTGGCCATTTCAACCTTTTTTTGAGAGCCTGAAATTTCATCTTGACCTCCAAAATTAGCCTTTTCTATTTCTTCCTAGTTTTTTTAGTTTTGTTTTTGTAATAAATTTGAAATCATGTTTCTGATTTCGTGGGTTAGTTGGCAATTTTACTTGCCTTAGTTGGGAGCTTTTCTTGGGAAAAATCAAGATTCATAGGATGAGTTTTGAAAATTACCAAAAATAGAAAAATCTATTTTTCCCAAAAACCTGCCAAATATGGCAATTTTAGAATTGTATTAAGTAGGATTTTTATTTCATTGTAGAGGAAGAGTAAGTTGGAGAATTTAATGAAGAATTCAAATTCTATTATATTTTTGTTGTCTATTTTTTGAGTATTTTCTCTTAAGGGTTTTGGGCTACATCATTTGTTATCTGAACGGGATGATGGCTGGAAGAGGAAGAGGAAGAGGAAGAGGTAGAGGTCTCACCCAAACGCAGAGAGATATGATAAGCTTGCAAAGACAAGTAGAAAAAATCACAAGCCGATTGGAAAACCATGGATTACAAAGAGAATAAGATGAATCTGATAGAGAGGGGAACCAAGAAGCTGAAGGAATAGAAGAAGGATGAGAAGAAGCAATGAGTTTTGAAGAGAGGATACTTAGAGTCTTGGAGGGGAAAAATGAAGCAATCAAGGTTGATGTTTCAGACTATTCAGGTAGTCTTAAGCCAGAGGAAGTGATATATTGGTTAAACGAGATGGGCAAGGGTTTTGAATGGAAGTCTATGATAGAAGAAAAGAAGATCAGGTTTGCATGTGCCAAGTTAAAGGGACATGCGATGATCTCGTGGGATCATCTCAAAAATGAAAGAACAAAGAAAGGGAAGGATAAAATCAAGAAATAGAGAAAAATGGAGAAAAAGATGAGAGAAAAATACTTACCGATGGATTATTCTCAAACACTCTTCGAAAGGTTTCATAATTTTAAACAGAACTTGTCTTCTGTGCAAGATTATATAGATGAATTTTACAAGTTGTCCATCTGTATAGAACATCAAGAAAATAATGAACAAATGGCTGCAAGGTATTTAAATGGTTTGAGATACACTATTCAGGATGAACTAAGCATGCATCAGATCAACTGTATGGAGGATGCCTATCAATTGGCTCTAAAGGTTGAAGAAAAACAAACTAGGTAGTACAATCAAAGGAATAGAGGAGGATGAAGAGGTACATCAACTCCATTTCGAGGAGGCTCAAGTTATAGTCAAGGGAATGAGAAACAAGAAGAAACCCATTCAAATCCATGGAATCAACAAAGAGGAAGGGAGTTTTAATGTGGTAGAGGCTATGGTAATGGAAGAGGATGGGAAGGCCAGAGAAGACCATTCACTTGTTTGAGATGTGGAGAAGAAGGACACAGGGCCTTCGAGTGTTCTAATTTAACATGCAAGATGGAAACCAAGGAGGGGCATCGAGAGTGAACTTAGCCTAGGTTGACAATGAAGGATCAAAACATGAAGTGTCTCTGGATATCGGAGAAAGTATCATGATGAGGAGGACAATGATTATCCTAGCAAAGGAAGATATAAAGGAGAAAGGCGCAGATGATTCATGGCTCAGAACTAGCATATTCCAAACAAGTTGTACCTCAGGTTGAAAGGTATGTCAAGTAATTGTTGATGGAGGAAATGGTGAGAACATGGTTTCTAAAGCAATGGTAGAGAAACTAAATCTCTAGTGTGAAAAGCACCCTCATCCCTATCAGGTAGCATTGTTCAAAAAGGGAAATGAAGTTATTGTAGATAAGAGGTGCCTTGTTAAATTTTCCATAGGAAAGGTCTACAAGGATGAGTTATGGTGTGATGTGATTCCAATGGATGCATGCCATGTCCTATTAGGTTGCCCCTAGCAGTATGATAGAAAGGTTATTCATAATGGAGAGAAGAATACTTATACTTTTTGGAAGGATGGATCTAAGGTAATCTTGTTACCTCTCAGGAATGAAGGAAAAGCTGAAAACTTGCTATCTGAAAAGGAGCTTGTCAAGGAGATGAAAGTAACAGGGTGTTGTTACACATTGGTAGTACAAAGAGGGAAAGAGGAGGACTTGAAAATACCACCAAAAGCAACCACTGTATTGAAAGAGTATTCAGATGTCATTCTAGAGGAACTACCTAATGGGTTGCCCCCAAAATGAGATATCCAACATCCTATTGATCTTAATCCAGGAGTAAGTCTTTCCAATCAAGATACTTATAGAATGAGTCTGACGCAAAATGCAGAACTGAACAAATAGGTAACTAAATTCATACATAAATGGTTAGTAGAGGAAAGCATGAGCCCTTGTGCTATACCACCACTACTAACCACAAAGAAGGATGGAAGATGGAAGATGTGCATAGACAGTCGAGCAATCAATAGGATAACTATCACGTATCATTTTCCTATCCCTCGTTTGGATGATATGATATATGTTCTTACTGGAGCAACACATTTCACTAAGATTGATCTACGAAGTGGGTACCACCAAATTCGTATCTGAGAAGGGGATGAATGGAAAATTGCTTTTAAAACTAGGGATGGTTTGTATGAATGGAAGGTTATGCCTTTTGGTTTATTAAATACACCTAGCACTTTTATGAGACTCGTGAATATTGTGTTGCATCCCTACATTGGCAAGTTTGTAGTAGTTTATTTTTATGATATACAAATTATTAGTAAGGGAAGAGAAGAGCATATGCAACACTTGAGGATCATATTGGCAGTATTAAGAAGAGAGAAACTCTATGCTAATTTGAAGAAGTGTAGGTTCATGCAAGCAAGCCTTGTTTTTCTAGGATTTTTCATTTCTATAGATGGTGTCAGCATGGATCTAGAGAAAGTTTGCATCATTCTTTAATGGTGTAGTCCACGTAGTATCACTGAGGTGAGAAGTTTTCATGGCTTGGCCACTTTCTATAGAAATTTCATTCATAATTTCAGCAGCATTGTAGCACCTTTGACAGATTATACTAAGGGTCGAGAGTTTTCATGGACAAAAGAGGCTAAAGAGAGTTTCCAGTATCTAAAGAAGAGGGTCATTGAAGCTCCTATATTGGCCTTACCAGATTTTTATAAAATGTTTGAAGTGGACTGTGATGCCTCACATGTCGGCATTGGTGTTGTACTCAGCCAGGAAGGTAAGCTTATTGCCTTTTTTAGTGAAAAATTGAATGATGTGAAAATGAAATATTCTACGTATGATATAGAGTTCCATGCAATTGTGCAAGCTCTAAGACATTGGAAGCATTATTTGGTACCCAAAGAATTTATGTTGTTTACAGACCATATTACTCTAAAATATCTGAACACACAAAAGAAATGTAACATTAGACATGCAAAATGGGTCTCTTTCCTCCAAGGGTTTAGTTTAGTTTTGAAGCATAAAATAGGGAAACAAAATCAAGTTGCAAATGCCTTAAGCAGGCATGTTGTGCTTCTCACCATCATGGAAACAAAAATAGTTGGCTTTGATGCAATCAAGGACTTGTATGAATCTAATAGTGACTTTTGGGAATTTGTTGATCAATTGAAGAATCCAGTACCTGGGCACACTAACACTATTCAAGGTGAGTATCTTATGCAAGATGGTTATTTATTCAAGGGAAAACAGTTGTGTGTTCCTATAGGCTCAATGAGGGAAAATATTATTAGATAATTTCGTAGCAATGGTATGGCTGGGCATTTTGGGAAGTATAAAACAATAGCCTTGGTAGTAGATAATTACTATTGGCCAAAGATGAAGAGAGATATAACCAGGTTTGTTGAAAGGTGCCGAATTCGTCAAGTAGCCAAAGGGCACTCCCAGAACACTGGTTCGTACATGTCATTGCCAATACCAATAGGACCATGGACAGACTTTACTATGGGTTTTGTATTGGGACCACCACATACACAATGAGGTAATGACTCTATCTTTGTATTTGTGGATAGATTCTCATAAATGGCTCATTTCATTGCTTGTAAGAAAACTAGTGATGCCACTAGGGTGGCCGAGTTCTTATTTTCTGAAATAGTGAGATTGCATGGGGTTCCAAAAACAATTACCTCTGATCGGGACACTAAGTTCTTGAGTCATTTCTGGAGGACCTTATGGAAGAAGATGGGGAAAAAGTTACAGTTTAGTAGTGCTTATCATCCACAAACTGATGGCCAAACATAAGTGGTCAATCAAAGTTTGGGTAATTTGTTGTGATGTGTTGTTAGAGGGAAGCCCAAGCAATGGGATTTGGAATTACCCCAGGTAGAATTTGCTTATAACAGTTATGTGAACAGGTCAAATGGTAAGACACCATTTCAAGTTGTTTATGGTTGAAATCCTCAGGGTGTTCTCGATTTGGTGCAACTTCCCTTGAGTGACAGAGTTAGTGATGATGGAGAAGCCTTTGCAGAACAACTCTTCCAGTTGCAGGTAGATGTAAGACAGAAGTTACAAGACAACAATGAGGGGTATAAAACTTCTATAGATTCTACTAGAAGGTATCAGGTTTTTAGTGCAGGTGATCTAGTGATGGTTTAACTATGCAAGGAGAGGTTTCCTACTGAGACTTATCACAAACTAAAATATAAGAAAATTGGTCCCTGCAAGATTCTGAAGAAGATTAATGATAATGCTTATGAGGTAGAGCTTCCCAGTGGTTTTGATATTTCTCCTGTGTTTAACATCTCTAATTTATATACTTTCCATCGTGATGATGCCTCTATTGAAAATGAGGATGAGGTGGATTGGACACACACTATCCCAATCAAGAAAAAGGAAAAGGTCGCACAGTTTATAGACAAGAGCACAATTCAAACTCGTCAAGGTGACTACCACAAATATCTTGTGTAGTGGGAAGGATTGGCACCAGCAGATAGCACCTAGATTATAGAACAGGATTTAGAACATTTTAATTAGATTGAATATATTATAATTTCAAAATACTTTAACGACATAAAAATGGCATTTATGTTTAAAATTTGGAGATGATGTAAACTAATGAAATGTGTAAAAGTGGATGAAGTTTATGCCTATAATTTTTTTATTTTTTTTTGAACAAGAATTCACATAGTTTTTAAATTTTTTAAGTCCATTTTTTACTTGCTGAAAAACGAGGGTCTTGTTCGCAACAAAAAAGTATATGAAAATAATCTTTTTTTCCTTTGATTTCAAAATATGTCATAGATAAAATGTATAGCTAGTGCATAAAAAAAGAAAAATTAGTTTTCAATGTATATTTTCTCTAATATAACTACTCAAAGTCGAACATACCTGAAATTGACAGTTTTCATCTCGCGTCAAATTTCCCCTATCAAATCTACACCATTCAAAAAATAAATTACACTCTCTTGAAGATAACTCTCCCTCTAGTGTTAAATATAAATTTTCAATTTTTTTGATAAGCTTTTCTATTTTTTCTATTTTTGAAGCATCTTGTTCTCGAATGTTAAAATACCTACTTGGAGTATTTTGAAATTATAATATATTAAATCTAATTAAAATGTTATAAAAATTATATGATGATAATCTTGACTCTGTGCTCTAAAAAAGGGTATTTTTATATTTGTAAAAAAATATCATTAAAAAGAGTAAGAGTTATTGAAACATCGCTTTTCTGAAATAATTGTATTTCTTTAGTAATTGTTATAAAACATGCTTTTAATAGATATTTCCAATTGGAAAAGGTGAAGAACTTATCTAACCTAGCTAGAATGAATCTAGCTAGACCATGTGTTTGACAAAAAATAATTTTAGTTAGAAATACTCAAATTCAGCTATGCTGATAAGTTGTCCTGAAACGTGACACAGCTTTGTGCTTTTACCCAGATGTATATATATACATATATATATATATATATATATATATATATATATGTATATATATATA
>MU226826.1:25666-53469 GCA_018584345.1 Thuja plicata
AGTTGAAAATGTGCTATCGAGAATATTTTAAAGAAATTTGAGGATTAAGGCTAGAAGGGACAAAATATTTAATGGATAGCATAAATAAATAATTATACAATATATTATCATAAAATAAACTTGGCTCTTGATACATGATACAAAGAGGAAATTTTCATATAAATATGAGCTAAAATTTGATGAATAATGGTGGATCTAGGAACTCTTCTCCCATCACTATATTAATCAGTAGAAAACTTCATCTAGGACTCTAAAATGATGTACCCACATCTTGGAAAACTTTAGTGTGAACTAGATGGGTAATGACACCCCTGAACACCTTGTTGCAAGATGATTGTGTCCTAAAACTCCCTTTTCAGTGATGATGGTACCCCAAAATACCCGTTTCATGGTGTTTGATGATGAGTTTTGGATTGACACTCTATCTATAAACTGTGAGCACTTTTTCATCTATATTTTCTATTTGAATCATGTAACCGGACCTAAATCTACAAACACAAGGATACAAATGGTATTTGGGGTTGTATAGTGGTTTTGCATAGTCAAATCACAAGTTAGCACTCAACTCTATAGTAATGACGAATTGAAAGAAAATTGTAAATTGAACTGGTCGATAAAAAATAATTAAATAAAATTATTATACCTCTAATTTCTTATGAAGTATTATTAGGATCATTTGTCTATGTGTTGATGAAGCGACATGATAAGTCATCATAATATCCATCATGAAATCATAACGGAATGAAACTTAAAGATTCTTTGATGTAGCTTGTTGCACCTTTAACTTAGATCTACTCTTGGAGAAGAATATGTTTTCTTGAATTGCAATTAAAAATTGTGTTCTAATGTGGCATTGAAAGGAGTTATGATGGATTCCTTATAAAGGGATTTCAAACTAAATTCACCTTTTCATTGACTTAGAATTAAAATATTTTTTATTAGGGATAATTCTGGAAATGACAAGACCAATATATTATCCTTGTAAAATTTTGCAGAAAAATTATAGGACAATGCCAATTGCAAGCGACATTGTCACAAAAAATTTGGCTCAAATTTTTAGGGCCATGAAATAAAAATGGCCTCAATACTAGAAAGATGACAAATATCAAAATTTATAATATTTAGATTGTGAAAAGTTGCATTTGAGTTTGACATGTCATTTGATTCATATAAGGTTAAAATAAAATAAGATAAAGGTCAAACTTAAAATAAGGGCTAAAATAATAAAGTGTCGATGCATTAACGTGTAATAGGACTCGTTATATTAATTTAAATAAGTTAAAGTTCATATAGTGTATAGAAGAATAGAAATACTAAAATGAGTTCTAGAATAATTATCAATTGGACCCTTACGTAAAGGTGTACATTTTATGATGATACATGTTGCTTCTACCTATTCAATGCATGGGATTAATTTCACTATTATAACCTTCTCTACTGTCAATCTAAACTTGCACACTAACACATGAGGAATAATTATTATCTTTCTTAGGGGCTTAGTTATGTTAAACCCATGTTGATGTTCCTAAATTTGAACCACAAATATGATTGATTAAAAATAGAGATTATCATCATAAGGGAAATCCTTAAATTAATTATGAAAATACCAAATTAACCTTATTTTAACTTAGAAATGAAAATCTTGTTGATACAATTCTTGTTAAAATATTCCTTCAAATGCTAATCCAATAAGAGCATCACAAAACATAGTTGACATGATAAAAAATTTGGATGTAGAATGTTGTATCTTGCAGTTCAATGTTCAATACAAAAATTAAAAACTATTCAATACTCTTAGATTTAAATAGAATAAAAAATTAAACATATAAAAAATAGAATATATGCTTTACATAGTGTTTAGGAGGTAATTTTGTAAAAACCTAACATAAAATATTTAAGTACAAAAATAGGGATCTGAATTCAATTTATGAAGGACAACACTTGGACTAGCAATAATTTTTTAGGATTTTTTAGGACATAATTGTTGGGCATCCTAGTTCCACAGAATTAGGGATTCCAAAAGTGATTCATAAGACTCTAAATTGGTGATGTTGGATCGACTCCCAATTTAAATAATTGATAAAACTTAAATTATATTATTTCTTTTTAAATTACAGGGTAAGAGAGACCCCAAATAGGATTAAATTAAATTAGAAAGAATACTTAATAAGGGAAATAAATAGAGACTACAATTATAGGGTGATACAATCTATCATAGTGCATTCATTGTGTAGTTTTGTAGGAGGGTGAGCTTATACTCATAATCATGGTAAATTAGAGATGGACAGAGAGTAGAGGAGAGAAAGATAAACTAGGGATATGATGACACTAAGTTTAAGGGTGCACAACTACCAAAGCATGGGATCTCATCAATCTATAAAAAATAATTAAAAGTAACAAACATATGTATGAAGAAAAAAACTAAATCAAAATAAAAGGTTTTACTTTAACTAGGTGAAGATGCATCCCTAAAAATCTTGTGTAAATATCAAATATAAGTCTCATAATGTTTTTGACTAAGTCCACTGGGAGAGGACCCTGATACCATCATAGTAGCATTAACAACAAGAAAAATCACTAAGAACCCCTTCTTAGGGATATTACAGTAGAAAGAACATTACAATATAAAGAACAGAAAAAAAACCCCCTTAATAAAATTATTCAGAAATAAAGAAGATAGCATCATCTGAGTTCATAGTAACCTAACAACCTAATTTATCTAACATAGTATATGGTCATCAGAATATGAACAAAACTATCAAAGTCCTTTCACTTTAGATACACAATGTCCATATAACAACAACTTTGCACTATAATAACTAAAACAAATAAAAACTATTGTGTAATACTATCATAATTAATTAACCAAAGAGTTCTAGCACTAAATATTACTCTCTTTATTGTCATTAAATTTTCAAGTTTTCCCCACTTCATTAAGAGACCATACAAATTACTCTCATTGTCTTCATCATCTTTATCCTTTATTTTATCCTCACTCTGGTGCTCCTCCTTCCTTTTGTTAACCATTTTCCTAATTTTTATTTTACCTGTAACAACTCCAAAAAAAGTCATTAGTCTATCAATAACTCTTCAAAGAGAAGATATAACAGTAGTGAATTGTTCCTTAGTGATGATCGTTAAGGTAGCAGAATCCTCAAGAGAAGTCAATATTTTATGAATTATTTCCACCTTGTTCTAGATATTAGGATTATTTTTCTCAATTTTCGTGCCTGGGGAAGTAGGGGTGTTCTATACAAATTAATTACAAGAAAAAATAGGTGAATTGCAAACTGTGTTCACTATTTCCTCCAAATCATTTAAATTCACCATTATCTCAACTATTTTTTTATTTTTCATCATCCCTTAACCTCTTTTCTTCTTCTTCATAATATTTTTCCTCATAATTATCTGTTGATTCACCCTCTTCATTTGGTTCGTATTCAAAATCAATCTCTATGAACACCTCTTCCATAATTTTTTATCTTTGTTTTCTTTATTAAAAAATGAGTAGACCTTCGTTCATGAGAACAGACCTCATATTTATATTCCTCCGATTTTTCAAATTCCTCATTAATCTCTCCCCCCTTGTCCACATCAATCAAATGACTCATATTCTTTACCTTTTTACCTATTTTTACAGCTTTCGAAGGGCTCAATTTTCCAATATAGGCATTTCTTTTCAAAGGGTTAGTGTCGAAAAGAGAAGCCTCAAGAGGGATATCAACAGTTGCAGACTTATGTTTTTTCCTTTCTTCAAAGAAACGTCAAGAGGGTTATTAACAATAGTATATTAAGGAGTTTTTTTCTGTTCTTCAAAGAAACGTCAAGAGGGCTATCCTGGTAGTGGGTTGCTTTCTATAAGCTCAATTTAAACCGAGCTTTTAATAGGTTCTTCCTTTTGGCTTTTCCCATGTTGGGCATAAGACAGGAGAATATTGTAGAAGGGAGACATATCAAAATTATTTTGGTTAAGGGCATAGATAATACCTTGGTGTAGTAGAGGTGACGCTCCTTTAGCAATGCTAAGAATAAGAGGTGAGAAAAGAAATAATGGGACATTTATCTTTTTCCCATGCGTAATTTGATCAAGGATAGGAAAATGATAGCCTTGAATGGCGGTATACCATTCCTCTAGGGTAAAATAATTCATAACATAGAAAAAAGCCAAAGCAGAAAGGGGGTAAGGAAAATTTTCATACCTATTCTGATTGGTGATCACAATTAGCTTTTCCTCTTTCTCAAATAAACTCTCCATATACAACTTGTACTCCTTGGAGCTTCATTTCTTGTCTTCTTCATCGTCACATTTTAACCCTGTTGTCATAGTGATTAACTCCAGAGTCACACAAAACATGATGCTTCCAATAGTGAGATTTCCTTTATTCCATGAGTTGCATAATTTCATGGAAAAGATTGTATTGTATCTCCTCATAGCTTGGAAATATGGTGTAAGATAAACTCTTTTAAAGATGTCCCATAATTCAATGTTTTCTATCAACTCTCTATAATCCTTTGGCTCCTAGCATTTAAGAGGAGCAACCATCACTCTTATCTCAGAAATATTTATCTGGGGATTAAAGGTTGACATAAGAGGCCCACTCTTACAAGTTTCTGAATAATACAAAAAAAAAAAAAAAAAATCTACTTTTTACCAGACAAGTTACGAAGCTTCTTGAAGGCGATTAACTTCTTCCTTAAAAAAAACAATTTGGCTTGATATAATCATGCTTCATCACTATGCATCACCTTTGGTTGTTTTAAAATATATTGAGGTGATATTTTGGATTATTGAAAAGATATTTCTTGTGAAGGATATCTTTAAAATTTTCATAAATTTTTATACCAATTGCTTTAACATTAATAGTGCTATCATTATTTTGAGCTTGCAATCCAATTGAGCGGTAATGCTTACTTGGATGCCAGCTAATCTAGAACTTCATGTGGTCGTACATTAATTGAGTTTGGAGAAAAGACACTTTAACTTTGCATTTATTTTCTTTCATAATTTTAATTTTTTCCTTTTCTGAAATGACATTCAGTAAGGGGCCCCACTTGTTGAACTTAGTTCAACTCTTTGTTCAATCGTTCATTCGCATGCACTTGTAGTTCTTCATATCCTTCCTGATATAAGAACAAAATAATTTAGTTGTTTGGAATTCATCATACTTTCTCCAGAGTTCCAGAGTTCCACATCAGAGAAAAAATTAACCAAATATTAATTCTAAATATAAAAACCATTATATTCAAAGTTGAACACTCCCTTCTTCTCTCATTTGAAACTATTTATGTAAGCCTCTTGGGGGTACTACTTGAAATTTATATAGTATCGTTCTTGATAATTAAGGCCAAGATTAGCCATGAGGTCGGTAGTACTGTTTCCTTCTCTTCAAGAATTAGAAAATTTAGTAACCTGAGTAGTTCCTAAACAACTAGAGCACATATGTACTAGGAATATCAACCTAGATTTAAAAATTTTACAAAACAATATTGATATCTTAGCATACAATCTTAAATGGAAAATACTTATATGTTACTATCTTTTAATATTGATCGTGGTTCCTTTGTCTAATACTTCTCAAACATCTTTCTATCTTTTTAGTCTATTTCTTGTACTTCTAGTAGGGTTTGATTTTATATTCATCCTAATTTACATTATTTATTTATGTAAGCTACTGTAGCATTTTAAATTGCAACCCTATGCAATTTCTTTCTTTCCTAGGCTCTATTTTAGAGTTTTTGGCATATTGTTCCTAATATGTTTGATGCAACTCTATTGTGCATTTAATTTTGGCATCTCCATGGTATTTTGGACCTTTGGTCGAAATTTAGTCCTTCATTGGAGGGAGCATGCCACCATGAGTAACTTTCTCTTTCAAGAAAAATTCCTTGGGTGATTCGCTCCCTAATGGTCAAGCCCAAATGCAAATAGCCTAATACATTTCTTGTAGAAGTGGAAATTTTAAACTTGTGTTAGCTTGCTCCAAATTTAACACCCCAAAATCCTTGATGAGGTATAAAAGAAAGTTATCCTTTATCCTTTTAACATCCATCAATTCAATGCAAGCTCTTTAAATTGCATCTTAGGATCCAAACACTCAAGTTTTGAAGAGCAAGAGATGAAGCATCCAAGATATTGAAGAAAATGAGTAATTTTCATATTTATACATTCATGATTGGACGCATGATCTTCATTTTATAAACTCAAATCTACAAGTTCAACATTAATATCTTCATGAGAATTTGCATACAAAGGTCTATGAAGGTATAAAGTATTTTATTTTTAGATCTAACCTCTTCTACCTAATAGAACGCTTTGATTTCCATTTTAATTACATTCTAATTTCATGGTTGATTCCCAAACTAGGGAAAGCCACTTTCTACCTGACATTCTCTAGAAATTTTTTTTATGTAGGAATAGGTTGTACACATATAGAGAAAGATATAAATTGAGCACTTTAAGATCTACAATCTTCCATTTGTTAAATTTAAAATTCCAAGAGAAGATTGTCTTAGGTGAACGCATCTTAGAAGTTGGTTACCCTAGGCAACTAAATCCCTCTAGTTTTAGTTTGTACTTTCTGAATCTTCAATTGAAATTCACATGTTTCTTTTCTATTTTTTTGTATATCAAGAAAGTCATCACTTCACCATAATTCATCCTAGATCTTGTATTTGTTTTTCTTGCATCATATAGTCATTTTTCAACTCAAAATGATAAACAATTTAATCCTCCTTGTGCCCAAGAATCCTTAAAATAAGAATATCATTCTCCTTCCAATGTCATGTTAATAGGGTGATAGGAGTCCAATTTTTCATGCTTATACTGATTCTCACTTGGGTATGTCCAGAATCATGGTATGCCAAAAACTAGCAATGTGAAAAAAATGCTATTTTCACTCATAGAAAAAATGCACTAAAAAGTGTATTGAATTTTTAGTAGGCCTGGGTGTCAGTACCCATGGCCAAACCAAAATCCAATGTACAAGCCTAATCGGATATCTGATATTATATAAGATAGCTAATTGTTGCCAGTAAAACTAATTTAAGCCCGCGGGCTATGCTTCTCAGTTTTAATTGTGAAAATGTGAAACACAACAGGGTTTATCTCATATCTGAAAAGGGATCACATATATATTTCTATAGTTGTATTTTTATCTCAAATTTGAATAGGTACATTCAATTTTTTACTTTCTTTAATTAAAATTTGTAGTTTTATTTTTTATTAAAAAACTAGGGTTTAATTGATTTTGTTTATATTTTTTTTAAATTGATTATAATTACATTTTTTTATTGTAATTAGACATGGACTCAAACCAGTCACAAAACCCTCCCAATGATTCTTCAAACAATTTAGAACCGCCTCCAAATAACCCACAACTACTTGAAAACAATCCCCCACCTCCGTAAGACCAACCAATCCCAAACCATGAAGCTTTATAGGATCTTATAGGAGAAAATCTAAATTGGCTTAGAGGATTTCATATTATATATGCTAATATCTTCATATTCTTCCCCATGTAGTCCACCTTGATATCAATTATTGAAAATATGGAGAAACTTATAGAGAAACATAATGATGTACTTCTTTGGCACGATTCCATGCATGTCACGTTTGACAATGAGCTTGATTATGATAAACTTATGAACCTAACTATAACTAAAAATGACATATGTAACCTTTTTGTGGATCCCAAAATGGATTAAAAGTGGACCCTAAAATCCCAAGTTGTTAATTAAATGGTGCACAAATGATGCAATATGTGACCAATTTTGGGACCGTTGGTGGATTGTTTTTGATAGATCACCATAAAGCAATTTGGATGTGCCATTATATCTATTAATAAAATTATATGCTAAATTTGTGCTTGATCATAAGGTAAACTATTGGAGCATGAGACCAAATATGGACATAGGCTTAGGTGCTCCTCAGGATAGGTCATTGGCACACAATGTGAAATTCCACACATATGTCCCCCCCCCAAAAAAAATATTTCCCCCTCCTACAGTGCAACATCCTTATATTGTTGATGAAGCTAGCTCACACACTATGAGAGTCATTCATATCTTGAGTGATCTACTGGTTGAAGGAAGAGTGTGAAAATGTTGCCTCCTCATGTTAATGATTATGGACCTTCCACATCCTCCACAAGCTCACATGTTTATGTGCCTCACACTTGCACTATGTGCAAGAATTTGTGCTTGGATCTCCTGAATGATAGTAATGCATATCACTACATCTTCGAGATGGATGATACTATACATGACACTAACGGCACTAAGTGACTGAAGCACCTCATAGATATGTTCATCACACGAGAGATGAGGAGGGACATGTAGAGCCATGGACTCCAACTATTACGGTAAGAATAAACAGTTAACTTGTCACATTATATTTAATTTTAAACATTCATATTTTAGTATAATTTAATTATAATTATTGCTCACTTATGCATTTTTATGTTTTCCATTTACGTTGTGTTGATGACAGAGGAGGAGATGGCACAAGTGGAGGGATCCATGCTTTTGACCATTTCATTTGGCCTTGAAACTTCTACAATATATATGTTTTAATGTACTCATTGGTTTCCTTTTTTTATGATAGTATATACATATGTTTTTTAAAATTTTATGATCATATTATTACATACTGATGGAGGTTTCACTAGCTACCAGTGGGGGCAATGTGAGGCAGTTCAGGCATTAAGTGTTGATAGGGGGGAGGTAATTAAGTATTTTAGATTTTTTATGCATATGTATACTTGTCACTTGTGCATACTCATTTTTAATTTACATAATTTATTTTACAAAGGGCGGTGTCTGACAATGTCACAAGACTCATTTGGCATGATAGAGTCACAAGAATCTCAATTCACATTGATAGCCCCATAGTACCTATATTTATAAATTTAATTGTTTGTATCTTACTATCAAGTATATATAATATGATCAATTCATGATTGTGTCAAGTATCTGCTTGACTTTTTTAGGTCACCCCTAGTTTGAGTGGGGTACAATATCAAGGATTTGTATGTTTGATGACCCAAATGACATTGCCTGAAGAAAGTTCAAAATAGGTAAGTTTTAATGTTAATTTAATTATTTTGTAAATATATTTTTCTACGAAGGATTTAACATTAAATAGTATAACTCGTAGATCAATCTAATTTTTGCAAACATATACAGGTCAGAGTTGACATTGGTGGCATTGTCCCTTTGCTACCAAGGACATATGTTATGACTTTTGACCGCATGAGGAGACAAAGAGGTGAGGTACATGATAGTTCAATTTTAAAATTTATTTATTTATATTATTGTTGACTATGATTTTGAATTTTTATTTTTGATTTTTATAAAGCATATAAATTAAGTAATCTAACTTGGCGTTTCACTTTTGTGTTCATGCAGGATCCATCAAAGAAAAATAGTACTTCGAAGAGGCTCCATTTTGATAATCCACCAGTAGATTAGGATTTCCTAGAAACATTTTTAGTTGTTTCTTATTTTGAGATTCCATATGGCACATTTTGAAATTGTGTATGCCACATTGTATCTAGATATGTTAATTTTGTAAAGATTTTGAGATGACATGTACGACATAAATATATACATTCATTTTTGGTTATTTTATCTTTTTCATGTGTTGTATGTATATATTGTTTTCATATTATATCTTTGTCGTGTATTGTATTTATGTATATAATTTCATTTCTATATTATATCTTTCTCATGTCTTGTATGTATATATTATTTCCATATTACATCTTTGTCATGCATTGTATGTATGTTCATTTCGATATTATATCTTTTTCATGTATTTTCATGTGTAATAGACGTAATATTTTCCAAAGAAGTTCTACCCTCAAAATCTTTTGTCCAACCAAAGTAATAGTAAAATAGGCATAATAGACCGTAACTGGGCTAATAGACTCCAAATTTGCATACCCTAATTTGACTTCCTTATAGGGTAATTGTTGTAGTAGAACCTAAGGTATAGATACTCCAGAAGGTCAAAGGTCAAAATGTGAACAATCGTGATGACTTTGTTATAATAATGTTTTTTTTTTTCAAACAAGAGTGGACTAGCCACTATATATATTTATTAATTTATAAAATGATTTGAAGGCTCATCTGGGAAAGAATCAGTAAGAAAATCTAGAATCATAGCCTATTACAATTATTTTTGCATAATATAAATTCCTATATGAGTCTATTACAAAATAGAGATGAGCAAAACTCTAAATTAGAAGCCATGGAAGAATAGTGTCATTTATGAAATCTTTTACAAATGGAATTACATCTTTCATCCAATGTTATTTATGATATATTTAAGTCATTTTGAGTCCATTGGATCAAAGATGTAATTCAATTTGTAAAATATTTTGTATTTATCCATTTAGGATCTACATTGGTCAAATGGTCAAAATAAAGTAAAAGAACCCATGAAGTGGTACCAAGATTGTTTAAAGGGTCATTTATTGTCCATTGTGATGTGTTAACAATGTCCATAAAAGGTTTTGATGAGTTTGAGTACAAGATCAAAAGGTTGTCAAAGATGTCAAGTGTCATAAGTAGGTGTTTGGTCCTAGAGGTTACTTGGGTAGTTATGAGAAGGAAAACATTATAAATCCAATGAGATTGTCCAAACCAAGAGGACATGCAGGTTGGTGGAGAGTTAATGATGTTAAACCTCATACACCTCTTTTTGTCCTTAGGTTACTGTAGTAAGGTGATAGTTATAGAAGTTTAGAGATCTTGTTTTATCTCTACTGAGTTGTTCCTATGATGAATGGAGGGAAGCATCAATTGAGTCCTATGAGTTTATTGGTGTTCGAGGTTTCTCTACATTAGCAACCCCAACTATCTAATAGGTGTAATAGACCTTGGGGGCACTTCAGTATGGGTTGGTCACTGACATTCTTTAATGTTAGAATAGTCCCAAGGGATAACTAAGAGGGGGGGGGTGAATCAGTTATTAGCTAATTTAATTCTTTTCTTTTATTAAATCTAGAATACAATAAAGTAAATGCACATTTAGATAACATAATAGACAACACCACAATTTGGTTACGGGGAAACCAAATGGTAAAAACCCTGGTGGGAATTAACACTGACAATGAACTATACTTGTTTATAATAATCCCTATTAGAAGATCTTGCAACCCTATTAGGAGTTGTTCTTTAAAATGCAATAAGTATAGTGACCTGCTTAAGGGTCTGACCCTACCAGGAGTCTTTTACAAATAACCCTGTTAGGGGTGAGGACTCACTATCCAAAATCTCACTACTTCAATGGTGAAGGCTACAACCTTCTGTAGAATAGATATGCACTATATTTGATGATGAACTGTAGAGTGGACCTATTGTCTTGATCAGATCCAACGTATTTTAATCTGTCACTTCTTCACATAGATCCTTGATGAATGAAACATAGCCGATATTCTGCTCTGTACATTTTATGTCTCTTATCTTCTCATTCACACTTAGCGTTCCACAAATGAACTACTATAAGTATCTTCCTCAAAGTATGAGATCATGGGACCTATTAGGAAACTCTCTATAACATCCTTGTTGGCTTGAATAACCATGCAAGCATAATTACAACTACGCAATATAAACTGAATAGACACGACGCTTCACTAAGTCGGCCTCACCAAATTAACTCTAACTTTACAATCTTGTTGAAACACGTTTGGCACCTTTAGATAACTATCTTCAACTCATAAATAAACTTGAATATACACATGCATATCCCGAAGATAGGTGCAACTCAAGAATCAATGCAATACGTCGGCTCTGTACAGACAAACTCCAGAAACTGTAACTATCATTTAACAGAATTACACAACACAAATGAAACTTCATATCTGAGTTTACATGTATGAACAAAGCATAAAAAACATGTCTACAACATGAATATAACCGTGCAAGGATTGATAACATCATTATGATAAGTACATACAAAACACTGCTACATATTATATATTGTCATGAATGACAAACATACAATCAACTAGCTGCCAAAAGTAAATCTCCAACAATCTCCCCCTTTGACATTGATGGCAACATATGATATTAAAAACATCTTTAGCACATGGTGTCTTATTTATTTTTAGAATCTTCTCAATATCCTCATCAAAGATTCCTTTACACTGTTGTAGCTCCTTTGTCTGTGTTTATACTCCCCCAGAGTATATGCTCCCCCTTACTATATAATCCCCCTTTGACATCAATTGAAAAGGGTGCCATAAATAATTAGGCATAGGTACTACTCCAGAAGTAGAGTAGTCAACCATTCATAAGTCACTATGGACTGATGTTCTTTCTTCTTTATCTAATCAGACTCAGGAGAGGGAATTACTCCCAAATTTTCCCTGAGATACTCAAAAGTATCTTTTGATAAAGGCTTTGTGAAAATATTTTCCAACTATTCTTTGGTGCTCACATAGTCCAATTTCACTTCATTATTTGCAACTTTTTCTCTAAGAAAATGATATTTAATCTCAATGTTCTTTTCTTTGCATACATCACAGGGTTCTTGGACATGTTGATAGTACTAGTGTTATCATAGTGAATAAAAATAGGATAATCAACCTGTATACCAAAATATTTAACCATTTGCTTGATCAAAACCAATGTTGAACAATTCAATGTTGTTGTGACATATTCAACTTCTACTGTTGACTGCGAGATATAATTTTGATTCTTGCTTACCCAAGAAACCAACCTATCTCCAATAAATATTTCTCCTCCAGAAGTACTCTTCCTGTCATCAATACAACCTGCCCAATCTGCATCTGTATACACATGAAGTTGTACATTCTCTGATTTTGGATACCATAAACCATAGTCTATAGTTCCCTTTAGATATCTGAATATTCTCTTAATTTCTATTAGGTGTTTCTATTTTGGTTCAGCTACAAATCTACCAAAAATGCCAACTGCATTAGATATGTCTAGTATAGATTGAGTAAGATATATCATTTTTCCAATCATGGACTTATACAATGTCTTGTCAACTACTACAGAATCATCTTCTTTAGAAAGCTTGCTTTCTGTTATCATAGGAGTGTATACTGGCTTACAGTCTTCAATATTTTCTTCACATATTTGGACTGATTTATAAATATTCCTTTATCTGTCAGCTTTACATTTAATCCCAAAATAATATTTTATAGGACCAATCATGCTCATTTCAAATTCATTCTGCATTTCTTTTGCAAATTCTGCAATAAGCTTTTCAATACCTCCAAAGATATTGTCATCAACAAATATGGCAACAAGTAATAGTCCATTAGGTGTCTCTCTTATGAATAGGTTACAATCTTCTACTCCTTTCTTAAATCCAATCTTGGTAAGATAACCATCTAGTCTTTCATACCAAGCTCTTGGGGCCTGTTTAAGTCCATAGAGTGCTTACTTCAATCTGCATACCATGTCTGGTTTATCTGATAGATTAAATCCTTCAGGCTGTTCTATGTAGACTTCTTCCTTCAAGTCACCATTTAGAAAGGCTGATTTGACATCCATTTGATATATTTGAAGTCTTTGAATGTTGCATAGGCCAAGAATAACTTGATGGCTTCTAATCTACTCACAGGGGAAAATGTGTCAGTGTAATCTATCTCTTCCCTCTGTGCATATCCTTTACACACTAGCCTTGCTTTGTTTCTGACCACTGTACCATCTTCATTCATCTTGTTCCTGAATACCCACTTTGTTCCAATCACATTTTTGTCACTAGGTCTAGGAACCAATTCCCATGTGTCATTTTTTATTATTTGATCTAATTCTTCTTCCATTTCTTTCTGCCAATCAAAATCCTTGCAAGCATCTTCAACATTTAAAGGTTCAATCTATGAAAGTAAACATACATCTTCATCCAGTGTTAAACTTTTTTATTTAGATCTAGTCAATACACCACTGCTCTGATCTCCAATGATATCATCTTTTGAATGATACCTAGATGTGAATTTTGAGACTTTTGGTGTGACATCCTCATCTGTAGTCTGTGATACTTCTTTGCTTGATTCAGGTTCATTACATGATACATCAATGCAATCAAAGATTTTTTCAATAACAATGTCTTTATTGTTAGGCCTAGGTTCATCCTCAACCATAGGTGCATATTCATAGTACCTCTCTTGAACCATGAACTTCTCATCAATCTTTACATGAGTACTTTCAATTATCTTCTTTAATCTTAAATTGAAACATCTATATGCTTTTTTTTTAGTAGAATAACCAAGGAAAATACCTTCATCACTTCTTGCATCAAACTTACCAACAACATCATCTCTCTTGATGTAGCACTTGCTGCCAAAGATTCTAAAGTATTTTACTGTAGGTACATTACCAAACCAAAGTTCATAAGGTGTATTATCTTTGCCTGGTCTTATTTGTTTTCTATTGATAGTATAGATTGTTGTATTAACTCCATCTCTCCAATAGGTGTGTGCAACTATTCCTTCAATCATCATAGTGTGCCTTGTATCAAGTATGATCATGTTCCTTCTTTTTGAAATTCTACTGAGGGGTTCTGGGTGCACTCAACTATCTTTTGATTCCATGTTCTTCACAGTAGTCATAAAATTGGTCAGAGGTGAATTCTCCTCCTCTATCTGATCTTAGACACTTTAATTTTATCCTAGATTCATTCTCAACTTTGGCTTGGAATATTATGAACTTCTCAAAGGCTTCAGACTTCTCCTTTAAGAACGCAACCCACATCATCCTTGAAAAATCATCAACAAACAAAATGAAATACCTTTCTTCATAGTATGATCTAGTTTGAGTAAGACCACATAAATCTGTATGCACTAGGTCTACCTTGTTATCAGCTGAGTTCTACTTGCTTCTGAAAGAGCTCCTTACATGCTTTCCCATAACACATTCCCTACACATTGTGTCAAATGGTCTTGCAATACTTGGAAGGTCTCTAACTGCCTTGAAATTTCTTATCTTTACTATATTATCAAAATTGATATGACAGAGTCTCTTGTGCCATAACCAACTATCATCCACTTTTGCAACAAAACAACTTACATCTGAATTGAGCTGAAAAAAATTGCCTTTTATCTTTGAGCCTGATGCAATCATGTCTCCTTTTTGTTTCTAATAATGTATTTTTTGTCTTTGAATTCCAAATGATAACCTTTGTCAAGTAGCTATCCAACACTTAGTAAATTGTGATGTAATCCATCAACATACAGAACATCATCTGTCTTATTCTTTGCATCCAGGGTGATAGATCCTCTAGCTATGATAGGTTTGGGAGTGTTATCTCCAAATCTAACCATACCACCTTTGTACTTGTCTAGATGAACAAATTTGTCTTTATCACTTGTTATGTTATGAGAGCATCCATTGTCAATGATCCAATAAGCTCTGATGTCTACTTTGGAAATTAGGGCTAACTATTGTGCTTCCTTTTCATCTTCAATGTCTATTTCCTCAAGTAATTTTTCCATTTATTTAAGGGAAATGAATCCAATTTCATCTTCTCCTAAATCTTCATCAGTTACACCTTCTTCAGCATGATAGCATTCCTTTCTATATTTTGGTTTATAATCAGATCTGAATTTCTTTACTCTTGTGGGACACTTGGATGCAAAGTGACCAATCTTGTTGCATGAAAAACATTTGAATGGAAATTGTCCTCCGTACTTTCCTTTGCCTTTCTTTTCTCCTTTAGAGATCATGGTAATGATTTCTTCTAGTTCCTCATCAACTTCTTCTTTCTCAGTATTGCTAGAAAATTTTAAAGGTTTCTTACCATGAACTGAGGCTTTGAAGGCTGTTTCACATTTGGGTTCAGCCTTCATTCTTGATATCTCAAATGCAGAGATTTTACTGATCAAAGTCTCTTGAAGTCTTGTGAAAATTGCATGGTTTCCTCTAGAATATTGATCTTGTTCTCATAGTCTATTGTTAAAGTAGTCAATAGCTTGTCCATTATGTCTTCTTCTGATATTTCTCCACCATTGTTTATTATTCCAGAAACGGCTTCATTAATCCTCTGATTGTAGGCTCTAATGTTCTCTTCATGTAACATCTCAAGATTATTTTATTTATTTTTCCATGTCTTCCTGCGTGTAGTCTTTGCTTGGATATCCCCTTCAAAAATGTCTTCTAAATACTTCCATATTGTGTATGCCTTGTCTACTTTCTTGATCTTAGAGAATTCACTGTCAGATAGTGCACTTATAAGGGCTTCTTTGGCAACTGCATTAGCTATGAATGTATCTTTTTGTTTACTAGTAGCATCATCTCTTGAGAGGTTTTTGAGAGAGGGAATAACAAATTCTTGTGTGGCTATTGCAAAGATGTCAAAACCAACACACTAAAGATGTGTTATCATTTTGTTCTTCCAATCTAGATAATTCTCTCCATTGAACTTAGGACTCTCTTTTCTTAAGTATGCCATCTGATCTACCTTAAGCTATTAGTCTTTCTCTTCAAGGCACTTGGCTCTGATACCAATTTTTATAATAGTCCCAAAGGATAACTGAGAGGGGGGGGGGTGAATCAGTTATTAGCTAGTTTAATTCTTTTATTTTATTAACTCCAGAATACAATAAAGTAAATGCACATTCAGATAACACAATAGACAACACCACAATTTGGTTACAGGGAAACCAAATGGTAAAAACCCCAGTGGGAATTAACACCCAAAATGAACTATACTTGTTTATAATAATCCTTGTTAGAAGATCTTGCAACCCTATTTGGAGTTTTTCTTTACAATGAAATAAGTATAGTGACCTGGTTAAGGGTATGACCCTGTTAGGAGTCTTTTACAAATAACCCTTTTAGGGGTGAGGACTCACTATCCAAAAGCTCACTGCTTCAATGGTGAAGGCTACAACCTTCAGTAGAATAGATATGCACTATATCTAATGATTAAATATAGAGTAGACCTATTGTCTTGATCAGTTCCAATGTATTGTAATCTTTCACTTCTTCTTCACATAGATCCTTGATGAATGAAACACAACTGATATTCTCCTCTATACATTTTATGTCTCTTATCTTCTCATTCACACTTAGCATTCCACAAATGAGCTACTATAAGTATCTTCCTCAAAGTATGAGATCATGGGACCTATTAGGAAACTCTTCATAACATCCTTTTTGGCTTGACTAACCACACAAGCATAATTACAATCACGCAATATAAACTAAATAGACACAACGCTTCACTAAGTTGGCCTCACCAAATTAACTCTAACTTTACAAACTTGTTGAAACTTGTTTGGCACCTTTAGATAACTATCTTCAACTCATAACTAAACTTGAATATATACACACATATCCCAAAGATAGGTGCAACTCAAGAATCAATGCAATATGTTGTCTTTGTACAGACAAACTCTTGAAACTGTAACTGTCATTTAACAAAATTACACAACACAACTGAAACTTTATATCTGAGTCTATGTGTATGAACAAAGCATAAACAACATGTCTACAACATGAATATATCCATGCAAAGCTTGATAAAATAATTTTGATAAGTACATACAGAACACTGCTATATATTATATGTTGTCATCAATGACAAATATAAAATCAACTAGCTACCAGAAGTAAATCTCCAACATTTTCATCTCCATTGGTGGAATGAAATTGTAACTGGGGTTCACCTAGCCAATTTGGTGTAGGAGCACCCTTGAGAAGCCAGTTAGATTGGTGGTCTCATTTCATTTTGGGTGTGTGTGATTGTTAAAGACCCTCTTGAAGGGAATTGTAATTATATAAGGTTATGTGGACCAAGTGTGGTTGAGTTACTGTTAAATTTGTGCTTTCTGTTAGGTCAAAGCAGTTCATTTTGGCTTATTAATGCCACTATACTTGATAATGTGGTCAAGTGGTAAGTTGATGTATTTCATGTCTTTAGGGTCCTATGGTACCCTAAGAGGTCTAACTAGGGTTAGTTAGGTCAGATTAGTGGAAAAACACTTGTAAAGTGCAAATATGTAAAAGATGTAAAAATGTTGCTATGCAACATTAGCAACTTTTAAAAGTTGCTAACAAAATTTTGGTTGTCTTAAGGGTTTTGAGGTTTAAGTTTTTTTTGAACCCATCCAAGGATTTATTCATGGGTGTTGAGGGAATATAAGGAAGGAAAACCCTAATTTGCATGGTTAGAGGTCATTGTACGGATTTTGGGTTTTGGAGCCAAGAGCTTTTGAATGACAAAGTAGAAAAATTGATGGATTTGATTGTTTTATTGTTGTGCATGGATTATATTGAGGACCATGACCATTTGATGCCATTTTTGGGCATGTTGTAAAGTGTTTTTAGTAGTTAGTTTGTTCTGTAATTACTTTCCTTTTTGTTTTAGCAAATTAGGTTGTTTTAGACAGTTTGTTGGCCAGTTCTAACAGAGAGGCAAAGATGTGGAGCTAACTCCACTTCCCACCATTGGTTCTATATGGCCACTTGGGAAAGGAGAGTAGGTCCATGGAGCTTCAAGAATCTATAAGGAGGAGCTCTGGAAGTGCATGCAATGATTTTTAGATCTTTCCCTAGCTGAGCTGAATGAGAAGCCGGGCTAGGAAGATCAAATACAAGTTAGTGTAAAATTGCAGGAGGTTGTTTTCATGAGCCAAGAAGGCCATGGATGTAATTCATGATTTCATGTAGGTACTCAATAATGAGGAGGGTTTCCCAAAGATTCATATTGCCAAGTTTTGAAGCTAAAGACCCGAGACTAGTCTAAAAATCAGGAAGAAGCCCTATTTCAAAAATAGGGTGTATGGTTAGAGTTGGACCCTGAGACCTAGAAAATCTCGGTGGGTTTTTTCCTTACATGTGAACTGCCAAAACATTTCTGGGGGTCCTTTGAGGAGATATAGCTGTATTAGAGATTTCCTAAATTTAAGGAGGCCTAATTGTCAAAAAGGCTACAAGGCCTAAATCTTAGGAATCTAGAGCTCGATTGGTAAGTGAATGTCCTTGGCCAGTTGAGACCTCCAATTGGAGTCAAGAATGGAGTGTAATGAAGCCCTTGACCTCCTGCAACCCAAATCAATGGTTAGGGCTTGGAAGGTGTAAATGTGAAGAGTTCTTGTAGAGAACAAAGTGAGGAACCTAACAAGATAGGTAGATTCTTGGTAGAGGGAAGATGTGTATCTTTCCAAGTGGTAGAGGGTTGATTGAGGAAGCCCTAAGAGGTCCTAGGAGTGACCTAAGAAGAGTTAAAGAAGACTAAAGGAGGTATCCAATTTTCTCCCTATCAGAGTGGTATCAGAGCGTAGGTTCAAGATTTTGGAAAGCAGTGTTGTAGCAAGTGGATGTTGCAGACCAAGGACTCAAGTGCAGAGTCAAGTGCATCTAGCAAGATGGTGACCAATGCTAAATTAGCCAAGAAATTTGAAGAACAAGAAGAGGAAAATAGACTGCTAAGAGAAAGATTGAGCCAATTAGAGAAACTCTTAGGAGAGGTCCAAGACAAGGCAGACAAAGTGAAGGAAAAGGTAGACCAGAAAGAAGAAAAAGAAGCTAAGGAGAAGGAGTTGGAATTAGAAGAAGAAGAACCTCCTCCTAATTTGGTCCTAATAGAGGAACCCTTCATGAAGGCACACAAAGCTTTAAGTGGTAAAGCCTTGGAGGGTGTGCCACTTTTTAGTGGACAAATGGATACTGATCTAGTTATGGACTGGATAGACACTCTTGAAAATCACTTTAAATGTGATGGTGTCACAAATACTTAGAAGTTGAAAGTGGCCAAGTCTAGGTTGAGAGGACCAGCACTTACCTGGTGGAAATATGTTCAGACTGAGAGAGAGAAAGAGGGAAAGAACCCTATTGTTACATGGAAGGATATGTTAGCCAATTTGAAGAAGATTTACCTACCAGATGACTATGAAGTCCAAATGCATAGGAAGAGACAAAACCATAGGCAGAAATACCTTGATGTCCAAGCGTATACTGAGGAGTTTCAAAAGTTATGCTTAAGATCCAAGATAGTGGAGGATGAGAGAATCAGATTAGCTAGATATCAAAATGGGCTCAAGTGGTCTATACAAGAGGAGATAGTCTTACTACCTTAACCATTGTGAGACAATGCTATCAGATGGATTTAAAAATAGAAGAGAAAAGAAAGAGGAAACGTGATCAAACCTCAAGAGGGAGAGGTAGAGGAAAATAGAATACAAGACATAGAGGTAGCTATGCTGGTAGAGGCAGTGATTATAGGTCTCAAGGAGAATCCAAATTGACTGAGATAGTCAATGATACCAGTGGAATAGGTAGCATGAGTAGAGGAAGAGGATACCAAGGTGGAGGAAGAGGTAGATTTGGGGGTTCAGGTAGAGCCTCACACTTTGCAAACATGAAATTATTTCATTGTAATCAACAAGTCCATCCATCCTATAGATGTCCTGAGAAAGCTTCTAGTTCACATGGTGAAAAAAGGGTGAATTATCTGGCCCAAGAAGAAACCAACAGTTTTAAAGCTCCTAAAATTAACCTTGATTTAGAGAGTGGGGAGAATCTGATGATTATGAGGATTCTCATAAAGGAACCTATCAAAGAAGAAGCTAAGCAAAGGAGGGCACTTTTTAGAGTGAGGTGAAAGATACTTGGAAAAGTTTGTAAGATGATCATAGAATCAGGGTCTACTGATAACATCATCTCAGAGGAGGCAGTCATCAAGCTAGGCCTAACCAAAATACCTCATACAAACCAGGTTATAGGGTTACATGGTTGAATAACGGTCAACATGTTCTTTTAAATGAGCAAGCATGGGTTGATTTTTCAAGGAAAGTATGTGGAAAGAATCTTGTGTGATATAATCCCAATGGATGCATTCCACCTACTCTTAGGTAGGCCATGGTAGTTTGATAGGAAGACATTTCATGATGGGGAGAAGAATTCCTATTCTTTCAAGAAAGGTGGGGTCACCTATAAAATTTAGTCACTCATTGATGATGAGGGGTCTACATTAGCAGGGCCTAATGTCTTATGGAAAGGAGGTAAGGAGTACATCCAAGGTGTAAAGAATGGAGAAGGAACACACTATGCCATTATGCTTAAGCCTAGTGAAGAAAAGAAGGTGGAACAAGCACCATTACCAAAGGAGGTGCAAGAGTTATTGAAGGAGTTTAAAGACATGTTAGTGATGGGTCACCTGAAATTTTACCGCCTCCTAGAACCATAAGTCATCAAATTGACTTCATACCAGGAGCATCTCTACCAAATAAGGCTGCATACAAGGCGACTCTTGATCAAAACAAGGAGATAGCTAGTCAAGTCCAAGAACTTTTGGACCAAGGTCTAATCAGGCAAAGCATTAGTCCATGTGCAGTACCAGTGGTTCTAGCATCAAAAAGAGGAGGTAAGTGGAGGCTTTGTACAGATTCAAGGGCAATTAATAGGATCACTATAAGGTACAGATTTCCCATTCCTAGGATTGAAGATCTTATGGATTGTTTGGGAGGAGGAAGGTACTACAGTAAGTTGGATTTGAAGAGTGGGTACCACTAAATCAGAATTAAGGAGGGGGATGAATGTAAAACAACATTCAAGACTACAGAAGGGCTCTATGAATGGTTGGTCATGCCCTTTGGGCTTAGCAATGCCCCAAGAACCTTTATGATGTTGATGAATGAAGTGTTGAAGGAATACATAGGCATATTTGTAGTTGTGTGCCTTGATGACATCCTCATTTTCAGTAAGACAAAGGAAAAACACCTCCAACATTTGAGAATTGTGATGAAGAAACTTCATGAGGAGAAGTTGTCCATTAACTTGGAAAAATGTGAATTTATGAAGTAGGAGCTGATCTATCTTGGGTTTGTGGTGTCTCAAGGAACCTTGAAGATGGATCCTAGCAAATTTGAAGCAATACTAAGCTAGCCTACCCCTACATGCAACACTAAGGTAAGGAGTTTCCATGGGCTTGCCCAATTTTATAAGAAATTCATTAGAGGTTCTAATGAAATATGTGCACCAGTCCTAGATACAATTAAAGGTGGAGTGAAAACTTAATTCAAGTGGACTCCAGAGGGTGTTAAGGGTTTTGAGTGGTTGAGAGAGAGAGTGGCTACACAACCTATTTTGGTTTTTCCAAATTTTGATAAGTTGTTCACCCTAGAGTGTGATGCAAGTGGTATAGCTGTTGGGGCAGTTTTAAAACAAAGAGAATAGGCCAGTGGCATTCTATAGTGAAAATTTTAATGAGGCTAAGAAGAGGTATTCCTCTTATGACTTAGAGTTATATGCATTAGTGCAATCCTTGAGGAAGTGGAGGCACTATCTATTGCCCAAGGAATTTGTAGTTTATACTGACAACAAAGCTTTGAGTTTTGTCAATTCTCAGGCAAAGTTGAGCAATAGACATCTCAAATGGATAGAGTATTTGCAGGCCTATACCTTCACCATCAAGCACAAGAAAGGGAAGTTGAATAAAGTAGTTGATTCTTTAAGTAGGAAACTCTTGAAATTCCAAGAGGTGCATCTACAAAGTATAGGTTTGGAGAGTTTCAAAGAGCTCTATGAAGGAGATGAAGACTTCTTAGAAGAATACAAGGTATGTAAGGATTTCAAAAACCATTTCCATAGTCAATTTGTAAAATATACCATTCATAATGATCTCTTATTTAGAGGAGGAAAGCTATGTATTCCTAGGGGATCTATGAGGGAGAATGTGATACAAGAAAAGCACAATGGGAGTTTAAGTGGCCACTTTGGCCTAAACAAGACACTAGAACTAGTACAAAGGTTCTATTATTGGCCTAAAATGTAGAAGGACATCAGAAGGTATGTGGAGCAATGCTGGGTATGTCAGAAAGCTAAGGGTACCTCTTCTAATGTGGGTTTGTACCAACCTCTAACCATTCCTAATAGGCCTTGGGAACGTATTAGTATGGATTTTGTGGTTGGGTTGCCTAGGACCAAGATTGGTTTGGAAAACATATTTGTGGTGGTAGATAGATTTAGTAAGATGATCCATCTCATTTCTTGCAAAACCACCCATGATGCCATTCATATTGCACATTTTTTCTTTAAGGAAGTGGTTCGAATTCATGGTTTACGCATCAGTATAGTATCCGACAGGGATGTAAAATTTATGGGTCATTTTTGGAATACCTTGTGGACAAGGTTAGGAACTAACCTATCATTTGGGTCATCCTACCATCCCCAAACTAATGGTCAGACTAAAATTATCAATAGAGTGCTAGGAAATCTCCTTAGATGCTTGACAAAGGAGTATGGAGTGATGTTAGATCAGTTGTTGCCACAGGCAGAATATGCCTACAATGACAGTGTTAACAGGAAAATAGGCAAAATCCCCTTTGAAATAGTTTATGGTCTACACCATAGAGGTGTGATGGAGTTAAGACACTTGGCACATGAGGAAGGTAAGAGTGCATATGCTGAAGATTTCACCCAATCCATGAAGGAGGTTCATGACCAAGTGAGAAAGCAACTTCAAGAGGCTACACAAAGAATAAAAGCCAAAGTTGATGAAGGAAGGAGAGATATTCAATTTGTTGTGGGATATGTTGTCATGGTACACCTTAATAAATCTAGACTGCAGAAGGGAGTCCACACCAAACTTCAAATGAGGAGGATAGGTCCTTGCAAGATTCTTGCAAAATATGGGAAAATTTCTTATAAAATAGACTTGCCATCAGATTTGGCAATATCACCTATCTTTAATGTGTAAGATTTGGTGATGTATAAAGGGCCTACATCCATACAAATTAATTCATAGTCAGATAGTAAGGAAATAGCAAAAGATGTTTAGATTTCACCTACACCAACACCAATAGCAGTGGAGATTTTGGACTCTAGAGTAAAGAAAAAGACTAGATAGGGAACTTACATGGAGCATCTCATTTATTGGGAAGGAAAATGAAAGGATGAAGCTACTTGGGTGGCTGGGAATGAGTTCAAGAAGTAGGGAGTTGATCCTAAGCTCATGTCATCAGAGGTGACTTAAGTTCTTATCCTTGGTAGTATGGTGTAGGAGAACCCTTGAGAAGCCAGTCAGATTGGTGGTCTCATGTCATTTTGGGTGTGTGTGAGTGTTAAAGACCCTCTTGAAGGGCATTATAATTATATAAGGTCATGTGGACCAAGTGTGGTTGAGTTGGTGTTAAATTTGTGCTTTTTGTTAGGTCAAAGTAGTTCATTTTGGCTCATTAATGCCATTGTACTTGATAATGTAGTCAAGTGGAAAGTTGATGTATTTCATGTCTTTAGGGTCCTATGGTACCCTAAAAGTTCTAACTAGGGTTAGTTAGGTTAGATTAGTGGTAAAACACTTGAAAAGTGCAAATATGTAAAAGATGTAAAAATGTTGCTATGCAACATTAGCAACTTTTAAAAGTTGCTGACAAAATTTTGGTTGTCTTAAGGGTTTTGAGGTTTAAGTTGTTTTTGAACCCATCCAAGGATTTAGACATGGGTGTTGAGGGAATATAAGGAAGGAAAACCCTAATTTGCATGGTTAGAGGTCATTGTACGGATTTTGGGTTTTCGCTTTTGAATGATAGAGTAGCAGAATTGAAGGATTTGATTGTTTTCTTGTTGTGAATGGATTAGATTGAGGACTGTGACCGTTTGATGCCATTTTTGGGAATTTTTTAAAGTGTTTTTAGTAGTTAGTTTGTTCTGTAATTACTTTCCTTTTGGTTTTTGCAAATTAGGTTATTTTAGACAGTGTGTTGTCTAGTTCTGACAGAGAGGCAAAGATGTGGACCTAACTCCACTTCCCACCATCATTTCTATATGGCCACATGGGAATGGAGATTAGGTCCATGAATCTTCAATAATCTAGAAGGAGGAGCTTTGGAAGTGCATGCAATAATTTTTAAGATCTTGCCCTAGGCAAGCTGAATGAGAAGCCCAGCTAGGAAGATCAGATAGAAGTTAGTGTAAAATTACAGGAGGTTGTTGTCATGAGAAAAGAAGGCCATGGATGTAATGCAAGATTTTTTTTAGGTACTCAAGAATGAGGAGAGTTTCCCAAAGATTCATCTTTCCAATTTTTGAAGCCAAAGACCCAAGACAAGTCTAAAAACAAGGAAGAAGCCCTATTTTAGAACCATGGTGTATGGACAGAGTTGGACCCTGAGACGTAGAAAATATTGGTGGGTTTTTTCCTTACATGTGAACTTCCAAAACATTTATAGGGGCCCTTTGAGGAGTTATATCTGTATTAGTGATTTCCTAAATTTAAGGAGGCCTAATTGTCAAAAAGGCTACAAGGCCTAAATCTTATGAATCTAGAGCTTGATTGGTAAGTGAATGTCCTTGGAAAGTTGAGACCCCAGCTTGGAGTCAATAATGGAGTGTAATGAATCCCTTGACCTCCTGCAACTTAAATCAATGGTTAGGGCTTGGAAGGTGTAAATGTGAAGAGTTCTTGTAGAGAACAATGTGAGGAACCTAACAAGATAGGTAGATTCCTGGTAGAGGGAAGAAGTGTATCCTTCCAAGTGGTAGAGGGTGGATTGAGGAATCCCTAAGAGGTCCTAGGAGTGACCTAAGAAGATTTCAAGAAGACTCAAGGAGCTATCAAAGTTTTTCCCTATCACAATTGGAGCTAACAAAACAAACAGTTTGGTCCTAGGACGAACGGTTTGAAAGATGCACCATTGAGAAACTTTCAACTGAGAACTAATGCAAATTTTTTCACCAACCGAGATCAGGTTTCCAAATGAAAACTAAGTGGAATATCCCAGAACTGATCTACATTCTTGTAAGCCTTTCCAAGACAGTCCTTGTGTACTTCACATATCTTTGATATCCCTCATGAGGTACCATATATCACTCTCAAAATTTTTTTGCTCAATTTGGCTTAGTGCACCTTGAGAACACTTAGGTCTGAGATGCACCAAAACATTCTTGATGCTACATGAGTGAATTAAGGTCTCCACTAGCGTTTACCCAGCCAACTAGAGCTGATGGAGCTAATAGTTTGGTCTGAAGATGAACTGTTCGGAAGATACACCATTGAGAAACTTTCAACTGAGCAATAGTGTAACATTTTACACCAACCAAGATTGGGAAACCAACTAGAATCCAAGTAAAATATCCTAGAACTGGGCTATTTGATTTTAGGCCCTCCCAATAAGGTCCTTGTGCACTTCACGAATCTATGATATCCCTCATGAGGTCTGATATATTTCTCTCCAAAGATTTCTGCTCAATTTGGCTTTGTGCATCTTAGGAGCACTTAGGTCAGAGATGCGTCAGAATGTTCTTGATGCTACACAAATGAAAAAATGTCTGCACTAGCATATTCCTTGACAACTAGAGCTAATTGAGCTGATATTTTGGTCCCACAATAAACGGTTTGAAAGATGCACCATTGAGCAACTTTTAACAGAGAAACAATGCTAATTTTTGCACCAAGCGAGATCAGCTTGCCAAACGGAAACCAAGTGGAATGTCCCATAAATGAGCTATGTACTTGTAGGCCTTCTTAAGATGGTCCTTATGCACTTCAAGAATCTTTGATATCCGTCATGAGGTTTGAGATATCATTGTTAAGGCCTTGACATATCACCCTAACTCAGGCATTAGGGCACACTAATATCTCATGGTAACAATGGAAACCTTCCTGAGTTGTGGTTGGACTCTAATTAAGAGGGAATATCCATATTCTAGGCTGATTCCTATTGGATTTGGAATATCACCTATGGCTGATCTTTGTTTTGGGAAAAGGGAAAAGATAACTAAAAATTGAGAATAAACTTAGAGGTGATACACCAAAACTTGATTCAGACTTATCAAAAATTCAAAATAGCATCCACAATACACACATTACTGAGATGTGTAGTAATGTTCACTGCTCAATGTATAGGTTGACCTAAAACTCACTATTGAGGTTTATAAGAAAAATAGAGACAATTCTGCCAACAAACATATAGATTCTGCAAAAGATTATACTTGAAAAATTAGAATAGGAATTGAATCAATTTTCTAACCTATGTTGCAAACACATTACACTTAAATGCAGAAATGTTGAAAAGGATCAATAACATAACTCATAAAATATGTGGAATAATGGACACTTGCTTGAGTTTCCTCAAAATATGCAAATGGTTACATGCAAAAGTACAAAATACGCCAAGGAATATGTGCATTCACTTGAACACAAACTGCATAGAACATGAACCAGTGGCTAAAAAATACATGAAAAATGTACAAAGGAACAAAAATATCACCAAGACCCCTTCTCCCTCAATTTCGAACCCCTAAAACTGAGAAAGAGGCTCAGCTATATACCCCCTCAAGGATAAATTCAAAAATATAACCCCCTCCAAATGTCCTCCAAATAAGAAAAACCCTAAATCTAAGGCATAATACATGCCCTAAATCTAGCCCCTAATGTTGACATTTTTTTAATTACATCTTTTGGAAAAGCATTGCCCACATATATAAACTATATCAAAATCTAATACCACCCATACATGGAATAACCCCCGTGACATATGAAAAACCCTCACCCCTATCACATATACCCTAACCATGCCTAAACATCGACATGTTTACTCAGGTCAACATGACCAATCTCAATGCAAAAAATATCTCCACCCATTGCGGCATTGGCTGAGTTTTGTAGTAGTAGGATGTGGTTATCGTGCACTGTAGTTTGCCAAGCATTAACTCCATCTTTGACAATGGATTCCAAATTTACCAAAACTTGGAATACACATTGTTAGGGATTTTTCTTGTATGAATCACAATGCTTGAAATGTCTATGTGAATCCTGTGCCTTTACTTCTGATTCAGAGACAAGAAAAGCCTAATTGCTAAGGACTAGATAAGGTCCTTCTTCGTTT
>MU226826.1:60832-101150 GCA_018584345.1 Thuja plicata
CATTCTGGAAATCTGAGTTACCGCCCTTGATCTGGCGACATCCCGACTGAGTAAAATCACTTAACCTGAAACTGTTAGTCGCTGAGTCGTGACTGTTATCTACTAACTGTCAAATATCACGAGACCATGCGACTGAAGAGAAACCTTAACTGTTTGAATGTTCTGATCCAGCGACCACGCGACATGAAGGAGGCGCAAGGTCGGGAGACATTTCTTTGACTTTTAAAATCTTCTCACGATCACCCGACTGAGGTGGGTCCCATCTCTTTTAAAAGCTTCATAACATGATTATCAAGCGACAACCTGACCAAAGAAAGATCGCTAAGTCTCGATACATAGATGGAATATTCGATTTTTTAATGAGACAACGCGACACAAGGCAAAAGAAAAGTCGGGAGATGTTTTGGCATATTCATTCTGGGTCATGTGATCAAGCGACCTAACTTAACCTTTTATATAGCACATGCCTTTAGTGACTGAAAAAGGTAACAAGGAAATAGAAAGACATGGCTAAGGGTTTAAAATACATCGTTTAACATTTGGCCTTAGGGTTTTTTCAGGGTTTATCAGGATTTTGACAAGGAATAAGCAGGAGAACCTGAAAATTTTCAGAGAACAAGGCAAGGAACAGGGCAAAACAACAAAAACACAAAATACAACCAACACACATTGTTTTTGCATCTCATAAATGGGTTTTTTGCATTTGGGGAAGATGTTAGGTTTTTTGAAACCCTAACCTTCTGGCATTTCCATGTTATGATTGTGACATTGTTTATGGATTCTCTACCGCTGCTCTATGTTTGGATTGTCGATCTAGAATTCAACACTCCGATGTGGTAATTGTGTTGTCACTTCTCTAGGCTTTTCTGTATGATTTTTGGGTTGGAAATAGACTCATTTCTGCATCTTTACTCCATCTCTGTCTGTGGCTAGGAATGTGCATTCATGGAGCTCAGGCTCTAACTGGAAGTTGGCAATGAAGATCTCAGGCTATCTTCATGTTCATGGCACTTGAGTTTAATAGAGCTCAAACTCATTGCATTCTGTTAAAATAATAACAAAAAATAAAGAGAGAAAGGAAATTGTTTAACTCAATGAGTAAGGAGTAAAGAGATATACCATGAATAAATCAGAAAACTAGGAGCATTCACCAAAAGAAAGACAAGGAGACAAGATTTTGAAGGGGGAAAAGCATAAAAAAAAAACCCCATGATAATATTATGAATGGGCAAATTGCCTCAGAGAGAGAGAGAGAGAGAGAGAGAGAGAGAGAGAGAGAGAGAGAGAGAGAGAGAGAGCCAAGCTCATACAAATAGTGCTTGTATGTATTGAAGAAAGAGGAGAATCATCTCTTAAGTAGAGATGGAAGAAGGATTTTGAAGTGTAACTCCTATGTTCATGTGAACCACATTCATAAAGTGTGTGCCACTTGTGTTATTTCCTCTTAGGGAGGAATCTAAGGAATACCTTGGTTTATCCCATTAAAATAATACAACCAAGGGATAATAAAATACATAAAATGAATTATCCTCACAAGAGGACAAAATAGGTGTAGGGATTCCATAGGAATATCCTACTTAAATTATTTCAAGTAAAGATTAAATTCTAACACCCCCCTTTACTCTTTACTTGGGGTTTTACAAAAAAACTTTACTTGGGGTTTTACAAAAAATCTGCAACTGGATTATCCTTCTTGTAGTAGAGGAGGAAAACTTGTGTTTCTTCACTTTGTGTTGATATGAGGTGATGGTGCAATGATAAATGGTTGGATCATGAAATAGGATTCCTTTTATTATTGCAATACATAGGTTTAGGTGCTTGTTGAGATAGGTCCAAATGTTCAAGTACACATTGAGATTAATCATAGTTTCCTCTCCAAGAAATATTACCTGAAAAATGATAATAACCACAAGGGGCTCTCCCATAATTGGGATCTCCCTTCAAATAGTAATTAGTAAGATCTGATAAATTAAAAACATATTGAGAAGCATTAAATACATCATTCATTTCATAAAGAGATTTTGTAAACCAAGTGAAATCATCACTAGATGCAAAATCAAAAGTAGAGCTAGTATAGTTACTATCAATACTATTACCATTATCAGAATGAGGAAGATTAGAGTTTAGAGAAGGAGGTTGGTCCTCCATAATAACCATTTGGGTGTCATGAAATTCTTTGAAGCAAAGAGGAACATAATCTCCTTTAATACATAAGGACAACGTGACATGGATAAACGTATTAATAATTTCATCTTCATGATCTAAAATATTATCCAAAGCAGAATAAGTATTCGTAACATCATCAACCTGCAATATGTTAGCTCGATGAGAAAAATAGAAAGTGACAGGATCATCCCCAAGGCAAACATCATCACAAGGGTCATCCCAAATAGGAAAGTTATTCAAAGGATACATAATGTCACAGGGTGGAGTAGAGATTTGGTGAGTTTGAAATGTATTCTCCAGGACATGCCAAGCCTGATGAGCCTCAGTAAAATCGGCGATAAGGTGATATAAGTTTGGATTTAGTGAGAATCCAATTAGACCAAACACTTCCTCATCTTTCAACTGCCAGGAATCCTGGTCAGCCTGAGGAGCGGTGGAAGTCGGTTTCAAATTAGGTGAAGACACAATATCCAAAAGGTGTCGAAAGTTTAAAAAATCAGACATGTGCGGGCTCCAAGTAGAATAATTTGAACTTGTAAGTTTAAGATCTAGCATTAGTGTTTTCATGGTAAATTATCAAAATTAACTGAAATAAATTTAAATACAAGTTGCAAGATATAATGAAATAAAGTTAAATACAAGTTTACTTACATTAGTGCAAGTAAAGATTAAATTCTAACACATTCTTTGACACTTGAGTTCATTGTAAAGAACAGAAAGCTTGGGATCTCTTTACTGCGGGCTCTACAAACTAGATCTTCACATGCCATAATGTATGGCATTGTTTGTGCATGAACTCGGGCTCTGCCACATCTCGACTTGTAATTTACAAATAAGTTACTCTTTGCTTTGAAAGGAAACTAAGTGTGAATAAAATAGTTCCCTACGGTAAACTCCTGAGAAGAGGATCATGCAAATTCAAATTTAACCATTAGAAATTACAGAATGGTAATAAAATAACATGCATACATAGAAAAATGAGAATGACACAATGATTTACCCTGGGGAAAACCTTTCGGTAAAAAACCCCAGCACTCCAAAACAAGCACAATGTATTAATCAAAACTAATACTGTTTACAATACACTTGCAATGCAAGTTCTTTCAGGAGATAATCGACACTTGAAGACAAAATTGGCAGCATAAAAACATTCCAACAATACAGTAACTTCTCTCTGATTCGCAACCCTAAAAAATTATTATATCATGCACTTTACTTTTTAGGGAAACTTCCAAAAGGCATCCATATTAGGGTTTTACCATTCTCCGAGAAAATAGGAACCCAAAATTTTTTTACCCCACGATTGCAGAAGAGTGTATAGTACTCAACTAATTAGTTTCCACATGTCTTGCACATCTTCACTCATCATTGAAACTTCCAAAATTAGCTCTTACAAATATTAATGACCTTCATAGGAATCCATCATAACCATTTTCATCATGATTACCTTACACATTGTCCAAAGTGCCGACATTTGGAAAATATCAAATGTAAGGAAATATACAAGGTTGAGACACCTTATTCCTAACATGCTTCTCCTGTATTTCTACTTTGTCTTCATTTGGATATGTCATTGTATTTCATAATCTTTGAACACTTGAGCTATCTCTAGTCATTGCTTTTCAATGATTTGTTGTTTTTGCATTGATTCTGGGGTTTTGTCGATATGGGTATCCATCTTTTGTGGAAAATTATTTTAGGTTTTTCTATTACTTTGTTCTACTGTTAATATAGTGACCATTTTCTTCACTATGTTTATAGTTGTCTTTTCTATTCATGATTTCTTCTAGAAAGACTTCTGTTGTGGTTTGGATAGCTCAAGTTTGGAGCTAACTTTTAGAAATAACTACAAGTTATTGTTGTTACTCATTTTTTTTCTTGAGCACTCTTTAAAACACCAAAATAGCTTATGTTGCCAATCTAGAGGTGTGAGCCCATCCCTGTTGATATCTGCATTTAGAAAAGAACATGTCCAAGAGTTGTCTTTCATGAAGAGCTTGTCAGTTCCACTACACCCACATGATCATTATGTTTAAATGTCTGCATTTGTTTATAGTTTTGTCATTACATGTTGCCTTATGTTCACTATCGATGGTGATTATAATATTTGGATTCCATCACTCTCTTGTAGAGATGGAGATGAATAGTTATTATCATTCTGTTTGAATATTACCATTGTGTGGTCTCTCTTTTGCAAAAAACACAGTGTATTGCATATATAGTTACCATATCTAGTGAAAGATTTACTCATGGGGTTCGAGCACAAGCTCGTGACTCCCATGAGTAATAATGTGAAATAGAGATCGACACTTAAGATGCATACCTTTTCTAATATTTGAATAGTTCTATTATATGTATGCATATTAATTTTTTATCATATACTGTCACTCAAACATGAATAATGACATCCAACAATAGCATCTCCATATATGCATATACACTATTTACTTGAACATGCACAATATCAGCATCCAACAATAACAATGTTATTTAAACATGCCCAAATAATACTGTAATTTGAAATCCATTCTTGATTAGGCATTTCATTTTCACATGAATAACAACATTAATAATTTACTTTCCACTCTTTACTTGTAAGAGTGTCACTAATTTTTTACCCTTTAAGAACACACTATTTTGTTCAATTCTTGTATGTGCATGCATATCTTTGTGAAAAGGATATCACTGTTTGAACATACATACTTTCTTCCATTTGGCTGAAAAAATGGATGTCACTATGATCTTTTTTCTCTCATCCAAAGATAGTAGTGTTCATAACCGCATTAGGATGAACTCTTGTCTGATGATAACAGTGTTTGCAATTCCATATATCCCTTTTCTAATTAGGTAACAATGCAATCTAGTTCTTCTGTATGCATGTGTTTGACACTTCATAACAGTGTTATTGTTTCTTTTTTGTTCCAATTGCACTATTTTTTCTTTGACCCATCCTTATGCACTTTTATTTGATAATATTGATATGAATATTCATTCCATTTCAAACATCATTACATTTAATCTTTACTTATGTAGTAACAGAATACAGTGTTACCTTATCATTGCAAATAGAAACTCATCCCCTTCTTTGCAGCACTCTGTTCTTTGAACTTGATCGTCCATTTCAATTTTCAACATCCATCTTTCATAGCATATGCATCTTCCAACAACATTAATGTGCTCTGCATACTTGATACTAATAGCATTCAAAACTTGTAACAACATACTTGCATCTTGTATCGACTTTTATGAACTGCATCTCTTCTTATGCATCTTTCCCTTTCTGAACTCATGAACTCTTAGCATTCTTGA
This sequence comes from Thuja plicata, assembly GCA_018584345.1. Lineage (NCBI taxonomy): Eukaryota > Viridiplantae > Streptophyta > Pinopsida > Cupressales > Cupressaceae > Thuja > Thuja plicata. The sequence continues at coordinate 66,308 of MU226826.1, forward strand.
ACCTTTAATAATGCATCTTGTGAGGTTCGAGCATGTGCTCGTGACACTCACTACATTTTTCTATGTCATCTACAACTAGTGAATTCATAGATCATAATTCCTTCTGTATTTGAATACACTTCTATTCATTTTTCTTACACACACCATCAAATCAACATGTTAGGTTAGTGGACATAATTAACCAATCAATGTTTGTGTGTGAGTTCCATGTATAATGACATTCATGCATGAATTTTGGTTGATTGGTTGTGTTTACCATCTTAACATGTTGATGTTTTTTTTCTAAAAAAGGTTTCTCATTTACAGGAACTAAGTCCCATTAATTCAGATTTTCTGGTTTTACAAATAAAAACTCTTGAATAATGCAGAATGATAACTATATACAGTAAAAGGTTTCATGTAGTTATGTCCCTTTGATATTGTTATTTAGTTGATGTAGATGCATAAGTTGCCATTGTATTGATGTTATTGGTAGATTTGAAGTTCTAAAAGTATGGTTGTTGTATGCTGTTCTAGTTCCCATGCATTGCTTAGATCCAATTGGATCTAACACTTTTCTATTTCTATGGTTCAGGAAAGGACCCTAAACCTAAAATGCAGGACTAACAGGACCGAACATGGACAAAGGACATAAAGACTTGGACAGAGTTCAAACAACTAGCTCCCATATCATAGAGTCAACTTTTAGAAGGAAATGCATGGACCCCTACTCATGCTTCTATCATTCTTTCTTGTCTGTAATTACCTCTAAGCTTCAATGTGAAAGATGCAATATGGAAGGAACATTTTCTTATTACATTCAGTTTGAATGCACAATGTAATGATCAATTATGATTTTGAAATTTTGAATATGATCAATAATTAGAGTACAATGTAATCTGATAATATGAATGTAAATGGAAATATATTTCATCTTCATTAGCTGAATAGAGATGCTAATGAGGTGTACCTTCATACAATTTTCTATTGTTTGTGATTGTCATACTGCATTTCTAAAATTAGGGTAATAATTCTGGCGACCTCTGTTGGATGTCTTCCTACTAGACATGAACTATAGACCTTGTCCATTGGGAAATGGAGTCAAAACTAGGACATTCAAATGAAACCTTATTGAAATGAAAATTCAACCTAAACTAAGACTCATGCAACCTAAAACTAATCTTGTGCCTTGAAGGCACCTTATTTAAAATAAAACCTAACCTACTCTAAACCTATCTAGTAGTGATACATGCTAGCTAAAGCCATTAAGTGATTGAGAAAAATAACTGTCCATTCTCTTTAGGTTATAAGTATCAACATTCTTAAGTACAACAAAACTGATGTGGATGAATATCATGTACGTAATTAGTTGGTGTAATAAATTTTTCTGCGTAAAGTACCCACTTACTTGGCTAAATAGCTTGGAGCAAAAAAACCTCTAGAAAGGATCCACAAAGTGAAATTGTCCCTCCTTAGCTTCATATTATAATGGATGAGCACACTTAAGTGTGAAGATGCTAGTTTTTTTTGTTTATTGGACTCATTCCTTGCCAAATGTGTGATGGAGCAGCCTCTAGATAGAGCAAACTTGGGAATTTGTGTTTGGTGCTCTGTCTCCTAAAAATAGTTCTTCTGATGTACTTGAACTAATATGAGCTTCTTTGATGTAATGATTTGGTGAAGAATTGAGGTTGGATTATCATCAAGGCTCAAACAAAACTCTTCAAGATCATCCCAGAATAAGTCCTCCTCCTCATCCAAAATACCCTTTTGCATTGATTCAAAATGACAAATTACTTGGTCTGCTAGGTCTTCAAAACATAAAACTTTCTCATGTGCTCCATTCTATGGACCTCAACCTGATCAATATACTAGTTGAGGCATGTTCTCTTCCTCAACATAGTTGGGATGTTCTTCAGAAAAAAGGATCTGCATCTCTTGTTCAACACCTTCTTCCCTCTGTTCATTGCAAAGAGGCTCCTTAAGTTGTACCTGATAATCCTCCTTGTATTTCACAGTTGTGAAAACCAATAGTTGTATTGTCTCTTTATTCTCATGTAGCTCTTTATTATGAAACTCCTTATGAGCTGCTAGCTCTCTTTGGAAATCTTCTTCTTTTGTAGTTGTGGTACTACTTAACTTTTATGTACATAGCTTTTGTTGTTGACCTAGAGGTGTGAGCCTGTCCCTATTGATTTCTACAATTAGAAATGAACATGTCCAAGAGATGTCTTTCATGAAGAGCTTGTTGGTTACACTGCACCCACATGATCATTATGTTTGAATGTCTGCATTTGTTTATGTTTTTTTTCATTACATGCTACCTTCTATTCACTGTCGATAATGATTATCATGTTTGGATACTATCACTCTCTTGTAGAGACAGAGATGAATAGTTATTGTCATTCTATCTGAATGTTACCACTATGTGGTCTCTCTTTAGCAAAAGAAACATTGTACATATACAGTTACCACCTCTAGTGAAATAATTACTCGTGGGGTTCGAGTACGGGCTCGTGACTTCCATGAGTAATACTATGAAATAGAGCTTGGCACTTAAGATCCATACCTTTTTTGATATTTGAACAGTTTTTTTATATGTATGCATATTCATTTTTTATCATATATTATCATTCAAACATGAATAATGGCATCCAACAATAGTATCTCCATATATGCATATACAATGTTTACTTGAACATGCACAATATCAGCATCCAAAAATAGCACTGTTATTTGAACATGCCAAAATAATACTGTAATTTGAAATCCATTCTTGATTAAGCATTTCATTTGCACATGAATAACAACATTAACAATACTTTCCATTCTTGACCTATAACAGTGTCAGTGATATTTTACCCTTTAAGAACACACTATTTTGTTCAATTCTTGTGTATGCATGCATATCTTTATGAAAAAGATATCACTGTTTGAACATACATAATTTCTTCCATTTAGTTGCAAAAATGGATGTCACTGTGTTCTTTTTCCTCTCAGCCAAAGATAGCAGTGTTCAAAATAGCATTAGGATGAACTCTTGTCTGGTTATAACAGTGTTTGCAATTCCATATATCCCTTTTCTAATTAGGTAATAATGCAATCTAGTTCTTCTGTATGCATGTGTTTGACACTTCATAACAGTGTTACTATTTCTTTTCTATTCCATATGCACTTTTTTTGCTTTGACCCATCTTTATACATTGTTATTTGATAATATTAATATGCATATTCATTCCATTTCAAATAGTATTACATTTAACCTTTACTTGTGCAGTAACATAATACAGTGTTACCTTATCATTGCAAGTAGAAACTCATCCACTTATTTGTAGCACTCTTTTCTTTAAACTTGATCATCCATTTCCATTTGTAACATCCATCTTTCATAGTATATGTATCTTCCAACAAAATTTCTATACTCTGCATATTTGATACTAATAGAATTCAAAACTTTTAACAAAATACTTGCATCTTGTACCAGCTTTTGTGATCTGCATCTCTTCTTATGCATCTTTCCATTTCTAAACTCATGAACTCATAGCATTCTTTCACCTTTAATCATTCATCTTGTGGGGTTCGAGCACGGGCTTGTGACACTCATTGCATTTTTTCTTTGTCATATGCAACTAGTGAATTCATATATCATACTTCTTTCTGCATTTGAATATACTTTTGTTTATTTTGCTCTTGCACACACCTTCAAATCAACATGTTAGATTAGTGGACATAATTAACCAATCAATGTTTGTGTGTGAGTGCAATGTATAATGACATTCATGCATGAATGTTGGTTGATTGGTTGTGTTTACCATGTTAACATGTTGATGTTTTTTTCTAAAAAAGGTTTCTCAGCTATAGGAACTAAGTCCCTTTAATTCATATTTTATGGTTTACAAACAACAACTCTTGAATAATGTCAAAATGATAACCATATACAGTAAAAGGTTTGATGGAGTTATATCCCTTTGATAATTTTATTCAGTTGATGTAGATGCATACTTTTGCATTGTATTGATGTTATTGGTAGATTTGCAGTTCTGAAAGTTTGATTGTTGTATGTTGTTTTAGTTCCCATGCATTGCATAGATCCGATTGGATCTAACACTTTTCTATTTCAATGATGCAGGACATGACCCTAGACCTAAAATATAGGACTGATAGGACCAGACTTGGACAAAGGATGTGAAGACTTGGAAAAAGTTAAGATAACCAGCTCACATATCACAGAGTCAACTTTTAGAAGGCAATGCATGGAACCCTACTCATGCTTTCTTTCTGTAATTACATCTAATCTTCAATGTGAAATATGTAATATGGAAGGAACATTTTCTTATTATGTTTATTTTGAATGTACAATGTAATGATCAATTATGATTTTGAAAATTTGAATATTATCAATACTTAGAGTACAATGTAATCAGATAATATGAATGTAAATGGAAATGTATTTCATCTTCATTAGCTGAATAGAAATGTTAAAGAGGTGTACCTTCATTAAATTTTCTATTGTTTTTGATTTTCATACTACATGTGTAAAATTAGGGTAATAATCGCTCTCCAAAACTCATTGCCAAATTTGGCTTAGTGTACCTTGGGAACATTTGGGTCTGACTTGCGCCAGAATGCTCTTGATGCTACGAGAGAAAAAAGGTCTCAAATATAATTTACCTGGCCAAAAATAATTGATGCAACTGATGGTTTTTTTCCATGACGAAAGGTTTGAAATATGCACCATTGAGCAAGTTTCAACTAAGAAACAATGCACCTTTTTGCACCAACCAAGACAGGGTCACCAAATGGAAACCAAGTGTAATATCCAAGAACTAAGCTAAATTCATCTAGGCCTTCCCAAGAAATTCCTTGTGCACTTCACAAATCTCTAATATCCCTTATGAGGTCCAAGATATTTCTCTACAAAATGTTCTGCCCAATTTGGCTTAGTACACCTTGGGAACACTTGGGTTCAATATGCGCTAGAATATTCATCATGCTACGTGAGAGAAAATAGGTCTCCACTAGAATTTACCTAGAAAATGAGAGCCGATGGAGGTAATGATTTGGTCCCATGAAAAATGGTTTGAAATATGCACCATTGAGAAACTTTCAGTGCATCTTACAACTGAGCAACAATGCAACTTTTGGCACTTTTACGTCAATGATACTTATAACTTTGCAAAGATGACCAATGGAACTTTGATGAACTAAATACATCATTCTTATACTAGGTCGATCTTAATTGACCATTTTGACCACATTGACAACTTTGACCACTTTGACCCACCCTTGGGTAATAGGTCTTAATAGGTCAAATGGTTACATAATGGGATAAACATAAATCTAATGAAGTTTATATTACAAGTTAAATCTATTAAAAATCATTTGTAATGCATTAAAATGATATTTTTTTTCTATATCACAATTATTTTGAAGGAAGTCAAATATTTGCATTCTTGCATGTATTTCATCATTATACAAGCTTGACAGTACACACCACCTTGCATACAAATAGATTGCATGTCATTGATACAACCATATTATGATTAAATATATCAATGTTATCAAGAGTCTGAGATATAGAAATACTAAAAATCTTAGATACACAACTATATATCAAAAATACTATATAATAAGTGTGTCATTTCCACTCCAAAAGTGTATAAGTTTAATGAATGGTACTCAATGATATCTACATTCCAATCATTGCATTCTAAAGGCACAAAAAAAGTAAATGGAGAAACCAAGAAGTTTATAGGTTGAAAAAAATATTATGAATGTATAAGTAACTAAAGGAAGGTCAAATAGTGTGACTAGCCATTAAGTCATAGTGAACTTTACCATCATTTTAATGAGCTAATCCAATGCACACCTCAATCTTCTATATCTATCATATATGTATTAAACTGTAATTAAAATTGAAACACAAAAACAAGTTTCTTGGCTCAAATAAATGAAGAAGAAAGCTGCAATTAATGTATTGAATTTAAGCATAATGAAAATGGAAAACCTTCTAGTGAGTTTTACTTACCTAGTGAAGTGTGCATGAAGGGTCATCTCTTTGCTTGAGGGTATTCAATATTGCTTCATGATCAGCAATACTAATAGTCCAAATTTCTTTTGTCTCTGTTCTTCCTTGATATTTAAACAACTTAACATTGGGTTCTATAACAATGTGTGAATACATGAGAATAGTTCCATGCTTCTCATAGTCTTCAAATGCATGAATGCAATTATTTCTAATCATGTACATGCACAACCATGTTCCTAAAACAATAAGTGAAACTGTTCAATATGTGAACATATCATCATCTATTGCCGGCTGTGCAAGATTATATTTTTCTCATACATAATGTGATAACTAGTATTCTAATCTCTAATCATTCCAATTTTGTGCAACCAATGAAAAAATATAACCTGGCTAAAGAAGATCTGAAAGATGATCATAGTCAAGTGAACAAAACATGTCATCATTTATTACAGAGAGTGTGAAAAATAAAGGAGTTAGATCACATGGAACCCACATATCGACCCACTCACTTGACTCACACTGATCCCAATCACACTGAAGACACCTCCGACAAAAAATAAGCCAACTCTCATTGCCAAATTGTCCATGTACTAGCGTCTGAGCTTTGAAATGAATGCAATTTTGAATAATATTTCATTATTTTATAATCCAACCTATCTCCTATTGTTCCCAACTCAACCAACCAAAAGAATCTATGCACTAATGTATCAAGAGTCCCCCTTGTGATAATGTTGAAGTACACAAATCAATAATACAATGAACATCAAGGAGTTCTGCACCTGAAATCCTCAATTTTTCCTTAACTAGAGCTCTCTTTACACATGCAACTACTCCATCATGAACCCATTTTCTATGTCTGGCCTAAAAAAAACTCCAAATATGAATTCTATACAACAAATAAAACATTCGAGCATTTTTTAATTAACTTCTATAGTTATTTGACCAAATGAGATGTCTATCCATAGAAATATTGTTTTCCCACACCCGCTCAAAATAATTCTCAAATCCATTTTGTACATAGTCTTGAGAGTCAGATCTATCATCGCTCATATAAAAATGACATTCTCTTATTATATTCTGGTCATCTTTTGTCCTACCAGGGGACTATCTATATGTTATGTGCACAAAAATAGAAACCTGAATAGAATTGTAATATTGAGCTTGCAACTCATTTTGGGGCTAGAATGTATAGTTCTCTACAAAGTCAATGACTGATATAATAGTTCCATTTGGGAAAGTGTCCTAACACATCCTAAATTGTTGATCCAACTACTTAGACCTATGAATATACCTTGCATACTTGTAAAAAAATTCTTCATGAAATCTTAAATAAAATTAGATACATTACATTATTTTAAACAACCAATTCACATCTAGCGCCTTCACTTCCACTTTTCAATGTGATAGAAGTAACCCCAAGGTGTGCTTACACAAAACTTTAAGATAGGACCTAGCTTGTCCTAGTCCACTTAGAGTCCTAATTCCTCTTTTAGGTCCACACTAGACTCAAGGAACTGAGCCTAAGACTCCTCCTAACTCTTCTCTAAGAGTTACAACTATTGTGTTTCAACTTGAAGGACTTCCACCATTAGTTTTGTCTCACAATACTTCTCATTGGTTTTGAAGAATTCCATCCCCAAATCCTTCACAACAACTCCACACATGACCCAAGGGTCTTGTACACTCTTTTTATGTTCATTGTGTACCCATACAATCCAAATTTCATAGGTCTTCAATCCCAGCTTATTCTAGTTCCAAAATTGTACCTAAATTGTCCTATTAGGCCTAAAGCACCAATTAGCCCTATCTAGAGGGTTTTTCAAGATTTACTCTTAAAAATTCCACACAAACCATAAAACCAATCTAGGATAAAAATACACTTTTGGGAAACCTAAAATATTTTTAAGGTCTAAGGTCACCAGGTCCTCCATACACCTTTGTCCTGAAATGTAGGGCTATTAGGCTTATTCTGGCTCCTCACAAGCTCTTTTATGATTTATATTGAAAAATAAATCCCAATGGATTGGGTGGGTTTTTAACTCAATTCCAGGGATCTATGAGATCCTAAAGACCTTGATACCACACTTGGTTTATGAATCCCATGCACACCCTTGTCTCTGAATTATTGTTTTCACCTGACATACACCTAACCTAACTGTCCTAGCACGCCTAGGGCATGGCTTTAAAATTTTAAAATTGACTCTCCTGACCTCCTACCTAAATATGTGCACTATAAAAGGGCTCCTCTAACACATTCATTAAAAAATTTTCATTTCCCACAGTTGAATTTCATGGGGGAGCCATAAAACCAAAAACTACCTAAACTGAACTAGCACACTACCTAGTTCTTAAAAAATTTCCTAAACACCTATCAAATAAACTCTAAAATATTTTCACATTGAATTAAAAAGTATTAGATAAGTCACCAATACATGAATCCATACTTATATCAGTTAATTAAATCCATTAAAACACAAATATCTTCCAAATACATCGACTGTACTCTATTTCCAAAAACACTTGGTCTATTGCTTCACAAAACTTGCATACCTTCACTCTACCTTAGGAAATGAGCCATAGAGTGTCTAAAGATGATTCCTCCACCATTTTATGCCACTAAAAATCATTTCCCACTCCTATAATTGTGGGAATCCAATGTTGTTGAGTTGCATGCAACATTTGCAAAAAGTTGCAAATGTTGTCATGACAACTTTTGGCATCTTTTGCATTTATGTTCCAAACTATATTCTAGGGCCTATAACCCATTTAGTTTCATGAAATAAAATAATTTATGACTCCTTAAGCATATTAATACCAAAAAATGGGTCTTGGACACATTTAGACATCATTTCCCCACATTAGCCAAAACTAAGCACTAAGCAACTAAAAGCAACTAACCAAAAACTAGGGTGAATTTAGTCCTAACACTAATCCACCTAGCCACACATAAAAACTAGACCATCTAAGGCCTTAAGAAAACACAAACTAACTTGGCTAAGTTCAGTTACAAGACAAAACATACTAGGGCTTAGAAGATAGCCTAGGTGCTCCTGCACCATCCTCCCCAAGTGAAAGATTTTGATCCATCCTTTGATTGAGTAAGTCAGGATCAATGCCCATCTTTTTGAACTCTGACTCCTTTTTCCATGTTGCATCCACATCCATTTTTCCTTTCCATTTTACTAAGTTTTATTTGTAATACTTCTTCCTAGTTTTCTTGTAAATTCTCGATTCCAGTATGTAGTCTGCCTTCTTGACTGGTGTAGAGGGAAAATGGAGTCCTTCTACCTCTAGGATGACTTTAGTCAAGCTCTGATCTGGATCAAGGATTGGTACCTTATATAGAACCAAGTATAAAATGTTAAAAATAGGTGACAAGCCATTGTTCTATGGTAACTCCACCTTTTAAGAATTTACTCCATACTTGGCCAGTATAGGGCAGGGGCCAATTCTTCTCATCTTTAACTTGTGTGCAATTCCTTCCTCTAGTCTAGCCTTGTTGAAATGTACTATCACTAGATCCCCAACCTTGAATTGAACATCCCTTTTTCCTTAATCAAACTTACTCTTGATCTTCTCAGTGTTGTCAATCAGTGTCTTCATGACTGTGTCATGAACCTCTTGACACAGAGGGTTTAAGACTAGTGATTTCTTTACCCAATATGCTTCTTTCTCTCTCCTAACCATCCAATGGTTACTTCCTTTTGGATTATTATCCAATTATGATCTCCAAGACCCTCACTACCAACTTTTCCTCCAAGGTGTAGTTGATATATTGAAGATTCCAAAGTTTCTAGGCTTAACTAGTCCAACTAGTTCCTCAATTACCTAGACTTCCTCACTAGATTTCCTCCTATAATCCAAAACCCCTAGCTTAGGATCTTCCCATACATCCCATAGAATATTTTCTATTTCCTTGGCCCATTCAAATTCATTATGAACCCTTTCCTACACTTCTAGATACTTTACCAATCTAATTGGTATCAAATTCACTAGGAGGCCAAATTGACCTATTTCCTAGTAGGTCAAAATTCACTGTTTTTGGACTAATGATCCCAAAAATCCCAAAAAAATCCAAAAAATAATCTTCAAGGTGTCTATCATCCCTATCAGAATCCAAAACCTTGGATTTTGGATGCACCCACAACCCTAGTATCCATCAGGCCCTAGTTTTTAGCCTATTATTTAGGCCTCTAGACCAGTCAATACAACCAATTGTCCAATTGACCTTCAACTTCATTTCACCATCCACCACCTTTTGATCGTTCAAGGAGACTATTTAGGGCTTCTGCAAATTCCTCTAAGTCTTTTCCCCAAGATCATGGGTGCTTGTGCCAAATCCATCTTATCCCTATCCTGGCTCACCTGTTCCTAACAATCATCCATAGGGCTTAAAACTTGGTCTTGAAACCTCCTTGAAACCACAAAAATGAAAAAAAGAAAAGAATATTTACAGATTCTAACCTTCTATCCCCTATGGTTTCATCCATTTCCATTGGTGGATGCTTAGGTTAGAGCTATTTTGGGCTCTGAGACTCTGCAAATGGAATCATAGACTAGTGACCTTACAATTAAGGTAACTCTCTACTACTAGAAATTCAAGAAAAATAAAGTATGTAAAAGAAAGATAACATGAAAAAATACACCCCCATGGGGTTTTATCTCCTTTTACAATCCAAATAGGACCATACAAAATGCAAAAAGATTTTTGTTTCACAAGAATACAGTCAAAACCATCCGTACAGGAGTTCACAAAATCAATGTTGCAGTCCAAAATTTCATTAATATGTCCAAATTTATTGAATCCATGCTCATATACTGAGAATGGGTAGTTACAACCTGCTCTAATTTATTTCTACCAAAATCTTGCAAAAGTTGCTCGAGCAACTTTTTCCATTTTGACCTTTTTGACTCTTTTTGTCAACTCGATGCATGAGTTTGACTTCCATGACCCTAGTTAGGATACCTAGGGTCCTAAAACACACACTAAACCCACATTACATCAAAATATCAAATTTTCCCTATTTTAGGCCAAAATGACCCCAAATCACCTAGTGAGCACTATTGGCTCTTACAAACATGAAGTTGAATAACATTGTATCTAACCTATTGGATCTTATTCCAATCCACATAAAAAAGCCTAATTCAACCCTAAAACACACAAACACATCAAAAAAGGAGGTTCCCTACACCATACTCCCCTGGGACAAAGTACTCAACTCTCTTGAGTTAGGAGGTCTTCAATGGTGACCCCATGCTTCAGAATGTCTGCCTCTGTTATCCAAGTGGCCTTAGAATTAGGTAGTCCCTACAACTTGATGATGTACTCCTTGTAGTTACCCTTCCTTATCTTCTTGATCACTTTAGAATCCAATATACTTTCCAATTTCAGTGGCATTGGGGTAGGCAAGTCCTTCACCCAATCATCATCCCCTAAATCTACAAGAGTGGCATGACCTATGTCTAGAGATGGTCCCTTGTAGGGATACAGGTCACAAACATTGAAAATGGGTAAAATCCCCAAATTAGGAGGCAATTCCACCTCATAGGCATTCTTTCCATACTTATGCAAAATCTTCAATGGGCCTATCTTCTTCATGAGTAGCTTAATTGGCTAACCCTTGGGTAGCCTTTCCTTCCTGAGGTAGGCAAGTACTAGATCCCCTAATTTGAATTACAAATCCCTTCTTGTCTGATCCACTTTGGACTTATACTTCTCCACTAGCTTTTGTAAAGTCTTGTTGCTTTATCATGAAGCTCCTTCATATGTTCTGTAAATGACTCCCCTTGTGCACTCCTTTTTTCCTTTAAACTAAGATCCCTCAACACTATGATCCCTCTCGAATTGATCCCATATACTATTTCAAAGTGGCTTTTACCAATACTCCTATTAATGGAGTCATTATAGGCAAGTTTTTTCTGCCCTACAATGTGATCCCACGCCTGTCCATGCTTCTTAGTCAAGCATCTTAGAAAATTACCAAGTGACCTATTCACTACCTCCATTTTCCCATCTGAATGTGGATGGTAGGCCTAAGATAAAGACAATTTTGTACCTAATATTTTCCAAAGGGTCCTCCAAAAGTGACCCACAAACTTACTATCTCTATCACTTACTATATTTAGTGGCAATCCATGGATCCTTACAATGTCTCTGAAGAATATACCTGCAATTTGTGAAGCATCATTGATTTTATTACATGGAATGAAGTGTTCCATTTTTCTAAAATGATCCACCACAACAAACACACTGTCATGACCCCTGCTTGTCTTTGGTAACCCCAAAAACCATACTTAGGCACTCCCAAGGTCTTTGGGGTATGGATAGAGGTTGGTACTTCCTAGGTAAGAGATAGTTTCTCCATTTTTTAAGCATTTGTACCACAGTATACAAATCCAAATCATATGTGGAGTACTTTTTTTTAGCCTCATTCAACTTCTCAAAGAAGAAAGCCATAGGGTGTCCCTCTTGGCTTAGCACTGCTTCAATGGCTAGCTTGCTAGCATGACACTCTACCACAAATAGTTGATTGAAATTAGGGAACCTAAGAGTAGGTATTTCTACAATCCTTTTATTTAGCATTTCAAACCCTTGGTCTACTACCACAGTCAACTTAAACTACCATTTGATTCCACCTTTTATGGTGTTGAGAATAGGGGCACATACATGACTAAAATTCCTCACAAATTTCCTATAATAGGAGGCCGATCCATGAAAAATCCTAACATCCCCTATGGACCTAGGTTTAGGCCATTCCAATATATACTTGACCTTATCAAGATTGATCGTCATGCATCCATTAGAAACCACAAAACCAAGATAAACTACATTAGTTTTTAGAAACTCACACTTTTCTCGATTGATCATCAACTTCTCTTGATGTAGCCTCCTTAAGATCATGTCCAAATTCTTCATGTGCTCCTCCTTAGACCTACTAAAGATAAAAATATCATCAAGGTAAACTATTACAAACATACCAATGAAATATTCTAGCACTTCCTTCATGAGCGTCATGAATGTGCTAGGTGTACTCGTCACCAGGCCTCACTCTTATTTTATGGTACCCTAACTTCAAATCCACATTGGAAAAGTAACAAGAACCTCCCAAATTTTCCATCAAATATTCTATCTGGGGCATTGGTGATCTATATCTGATTGTGATCTTATTTATATCCCTAGAGTCTATACACATCCTCCACTTACCATCCCTCTTAGGTGCAAGCACTATGTCATGGTATCTTTCCAACAATGCTTCTACCTCTGGTGGCATGTTGGCTTTCTCCTTGGTCTCCTCCTTTGGCTTCACTACAAATGCACAATATATTCCTTTATCCTTCTTCATATCTTTTAGAAACTTCTTCCCACTCAAGAGCATCACACTGGTTCCCATATGCTTCTCCTTATTAGGTTCTTTCAATGGATCCATTTGAAACTTCTTCCCTAGCTTGGTGATTACATAACTATTCTTTTCTCCATCATGTATATCGTTAACATCATAATTCCGTGGACATCCTACAAGAAGATGACATGCATCCATAGGAAGTATGTCACATAGGACCTTGTCCTTATACTCCCCTATCTCAAACTCAACCATAGTTTTTTCGTCCACCACTATTTGTTGTCCCTTGTTTAACCATGAAACTTTATAGGGAGTAGTATGAGGTATTCTCCTAAGTTTCTTGGTTTCTCGACCATCTATGTGGATACTATATTCTCAGTGGATCCAGAGTCCACTACCACCTTGCAAATCTTCCCATGAGACCTAAAAGTTGTCTTAAACAAATTATTCCTTTGATTTGGTTGTATGGTATTAGGAACTTTCAAAAAAGTTCTTCTCAACATCAAATTCTCTGCATCCAATACTATCCCTACATTGGAAATGGGAGAAGTAACACTTTGTGTGTCATCCTATTGCACCAACTAATTTCTTCTATCCCCCATTGAAGATGAGGAAGTCTTTTTTAGGACATCTGCCCATTGTGTGACCCACTTGGTTACATTTATAACACCTGCTAGTAAAGATTGAATTGGATCTTCCTTGTGACTAGAATCTAGCTCTAGGAGGCCCTCTTCCTCTATATCCTCCTCTCTAAAAGATCCTCTAAACTGATTACCCCCACTATTATCCATAGATTGAATATCTTCTTGTCTATTAGGGATCTATCCTCTGCCAAAGTTACTCCTACCTCTGAAAGCTCTATTGTTGTTACCACCTCTTCCTCTTTGATGGAAGTCATTCCTTCTCCTAGCTTTATCCTCTTCTCTTAGTGATAACTGAAAACACTTGTGCATACTGTTAGGAGCCATCAAGCTAATCTCATCCTGAATCCCTTATCTCAACCCATTAAGGTACCTTGCCACCTTCTCCATTTCTTCATCTTGTCTCCTATCCCTTAGGCTCAGTTTGTGAAACTTCTTAGTATAGGCACTCACCTTCATCTCCTTTTGTCTCAAGTTTTGCAATTGTTGATACATGTTAATCTCATAGTCAGTAGGCAAGAATTGTGCCCTCAATCTGATCTTCATCCTTCCCCAAGAAACTATCTTTTTATTTCCACTCGTTACCCTATCATCTTTCATCATGTTCCACCACACCAATGTAGATCCTTTGAGTCTAGCCTTGGCATAGCTGACCCTCTTCTCTTTTGATACTTCCTTATAGTCAAACTGATTGTCTATGGCCTCTATCCAATCCAACAACTCTTCTCCATTAAGGATACCATAGTAATAGGGTATGTATTCAATACTGTCCTTTTTAATGGACTTAAAGGCATCCAATAATACCTTTTAATCTTTATCCATCTCATGTTATTTGCCTTTTTTAGATGTTTCTTCTATCTAACTTTCATCACCATCACTCTCATCTCCCCATTCAGTCATTTTATTCTTGTTCTTTGGTTCTGATACATTATCTTTCTCCAAGAGGCCTTGAACCAATTCCACAATGGAATCCCTACTCATTTCCTTAGGAGGAATTCTATCAACCTTGTGGCTTCCTATTTCTTTAGACATACACCAAACTTGTCAAGTTATGGCTCTGATACCACTCTGAAGCAGAGGGTTTAGGACTGTAGTGATTTCTTTACCCAATATCCTTCTTTCTCTCTCCTAACCATCCAATGGTTACTTCCTTTTGGATTATTTTTCACTTAGGATCTCAAAGACCGTCACTACCAACTTCTCCTCCAAGGTATAGTTTATCTATTGAAGATTCCAAAGTTTCTATGCTTAACTACTCCAACTAATTCATCAATTACCTGGACTTCCTCACTAGATTTCCTCATAGAATCCCAAACCCCTAGCTTAGGATCTTCCCATACATCCCATATAATCTTTTCTATTTCCTTAGCCCTTTCAAATCCATTCTAAACCCTTTCCCACACTTCTAGATACTTTACCAGTCTAATTGTTATCAAATTCACTAGGAGGCCTAATTGCCCTATTTCCTAGTAGGTCAAAATTCACTAATTTTTTAGCAAAGGAATGGATGACTATGAACAAAGGTATAGTTTTGTTGAGACACATGTACTTGCTTTTATTAAATATTTAAATAATTTTAAACATCTAGTTTCTAGAAATAAAGTTCATCTAATGGTTGCACATCTTAGCATTAAAGATTTTATGTTGAACGAAGATGTAAATGAGAAAAGGGTAGGATGGATCACAAGAGTTATGGAATATGATGTGCATATTCATGTAACCAAGCTGGTTAGAGGAAAGGGTTTGTGTGCACAAATGATAGAAGGAGAAGAAGCTGAAAGTAATGAGGACATTCTATTACTTCAAGATATCCCTGTACTTAATGACCAACCAGTATATTGGTTGGTTGATATGAGCAGATTTCTACAAAATAGTCAATGTCCAACTGATTTTGATCAAGCCAAAAAGAGGTATTTTATATTACAATCAATTCCTTATGTTTTGATAAATGGTATGATTTATAGGAAAGAATTTTCTTGAATGTTGCTAAAATGTATTCATATTGTTGATCAAAGAAAATTTTTGTCTGAATTTCATGATGGATCATGTGGAGGACACTTCAATCCTAAGACTAAAGCTTGGAAGATATTAAGGGTAGGTTATTATTGGCCTGATTTATTTAAGGATGCCCATTCTTGGGAAAGGAAGTGTCAAAAATGTGTCCTTTTTGCAAGAAAACAAAGGCTAAAAGTATTTCCACTTAAGCCTATCATTGTTGAACAACCATTTATCAAGTGGGGAGTGGAATTCATAGGCCCAATTAACCCTAATTCTAGTGGAGGTCACAAATGGATCTTGACTGCTACAGACTATTTCAAAACATGGACCGAAACTATTGCATTGAAGGAATGAACTAGATCTAATGTTATCAATTTCTATGAAGGCATTATAACTAGGTTTGGAGTACCTCAATCAAATATTTATGAAAATGCATTGGCTTTTGTTGGTTCTAGAATAACAAAATGAGCTGTTAAGAATGGGATCTATCTGAACACATCATCTAACTATTACCCTTAGGGTAATGGAATTGCTGAGTCTACTAATAAGAACCTCATAAGGATTATGAAAATTACTCTACAGGAGAAAAAGAGGGATTGGAATTCAAAACTTAAGGGAGCACTATGGCTGGATAGAATTACACAAAGAAATTCATTGGAAGCTAACCCTATGTATTGGTTTATGGTAAGGAAGCAAGGTCACCAATTTATAACGAGTTTCTAGCTCTACAATTAGTTGATAAGATGATGTTGTTTGAAGAGGAAGATCCTTTTAAGCTAAGGTTTGCTGAGTTGTTTCAACTAGAAGAGAAAAGGAGCACAGCCTTAAGGAACATTGAGCTAAGGCAGAATTAGACTAAGAGGTCTTTTGACAAGAAGGCTATACCTAGAGAGTTAAAGGAGGGTGACCTAGTTCTTAAATGGGATGTGATAAAAAGTAGAACAGGGCAGCATGATAAATTTGACAATTTTTGGTTAGGCCCATTTGTCATCAATAAATGTAAAGAGAACAATGCCTTTCAACTATCCACCATGGATAAAGAGATATTTCCTATCCCAGTCAATGGGATCTTCATCAAGCTTTCCTTTGAGGGTTATTACTTTCTAACTTAGGTTTCATTTCAATAAGTGCTATCAAGAACTAGGTGTATTTAGGTTTTCAATTTCAATAAAGTGCCTTCAAGGAACAAGGTTAGTTCTAGGTTGCATGAGTTCTTAGATAGGATACACAAGTCTTAGTTTAGGTTGCATTTTCATTTCAATAATGGTTTCATTATGTATGTTCTAGTTTTTTACTCTATTGCCAAATGGAAAAGGTCTATAGTTCATGTCTAGCAGGTAGACATCTAGCAGAAGTCGCCAAAATTGTTAGCCTAAATTTGTACATGTAGGATGATCATCATAAACATTAAAAAATTTCATGAAGGTACACCTCTTTAACATTACTGTTCAGCTAATGAAGATGAAATTCATTGCTATTGCATTCATATTATTAGTTACATTGTACTCTAATTATTAATCATATTCCAATTTTAAAATTCATAATTGATCATTACATTGTGCATTCAGACTAAATTTAATAAACAAATGTTCTTTCCATATTACATCTTTCACATTGGAACTTAGAGGAAATTTTAGAAAATAAAGCAAGAGTAGGGGTGCATGCATCACCTTCTAGAAGTTGACTCTATGATATGGGAGCTGGTTTTCTACTTTGTCCAAACTTCATGTCTATTTGATAAGTTTTCATGTCCTGCATCTTAGGTCTTAGGGTCATGTCCTGCATCATGGAAAGAAAAGGTGTAAAATACAAATTGGATCTAAGCAATGAATGGAAATCTAAAACAACATACAACAATCAAACTTTCAAGAACTACACATTTACCAATAACATTAATACAATGGAAAATTATGCATCTACATCAAAAGAATAATAGTATCAAAGGGACATGCTTCCATAAAACCTTTTACTATCTATGGTTGTCATTATGCATTACACAAAAGTTGATGTTTGTAAAACCTTAAATCAGAATTGAAGGGACTAAGTTCCTGTAGCTTAGAAACCTTTTTGGAAATAGCGAGGTAGTGCTAGGATAGTGAACAAAATAAATCAACCAACATTCATGCATGAATGTCATGACAGATGGCACTCACATACAAAATTTGATCAGTTGGTCATACTCACTAGCCTAACATATTGCATTTGATGGTATTTTCAAACAGAGTAAATAGAAGTGCATTTTAATGCAGAGAGGATATGATCTATGAGTTCAAAAATAGAAAGTAACAAAGGAAAGTGAAGTGAGTGTCACGAGCCCATCCTCAAACCTCATAGAATGCATTATCAAAAGAGAAAGGAATGCTAGGAGTTCATGAGTTTGGGAATTGAAAGAAGCAAAAGAAGAAGACATGCAGTTCATAAGAGTTGATACAAACTGATACATGTTGTTGCATCTCAATTGGAGAAAATTACACTAATGTTGTTGTAAGATGATAAAAATCAATGAAAAGAGGCTACCAAAAATGTATGTGCAAGATAGGCTGTGCATGTGCAAAGAAGGAGGAAATTGCAAAAATTATATGCCGAAAGATGATCAAATTACATTGCTATCAATTATTAAATAATTAAAATATGCAGACACTTATGTTGTCATATAATAATTGTAACCATGTATTCAAACACTATTGACATCAAATACAAATTGCCTCAAATACTATTATGAATGCTGATGTGTTTGGATAGAGAAGTAGTAAGAGATAACAATAATGTTGTTATAAATGTGCATGTACAAAGAAAATGAATAACAGTAACATTTATTTTGGTAATGATATTGTAACATAGGTGTTCAAAATAAGGAAGATGAGTTGAAGAATATCAAATGAGATGGTAATATTTTTATTTAATTATGCATAGAAGTATCATAATTTGTTATCAACTAAATTATGCACATAAAAGATGGACAACAATGTTTAAAAAACATTTTAGTTATGCAAAGAATGGATCTACATCAATGTCATAAAAGTAATGTGCATATACAAAAAATCAAATAAAAGTGCATATGCAAGAGAAGAGGGATACCAGTAATGTTTTTATAATGAGTTATGAGTTCATAACAGTGATATTTACTTTGCAAAGTAATGTGCATATATAGAGAAATGATCAAACAACAGTGCATGTTCAAAAAAGAAACTAAATTGTAGTGCTATCAAAGTGAAATATGCATGTACAAATGTCAGACAAATATCATTATTATGAAATGTAGCATACATGTTCAAGAAATGACAGTGTTGTTTGCAAAGGAAAAGATGTATTTTAAAGTATCAAGCTCTCTATTCACAGTAATGTGCATGGGTTTCATGAGCCCGTGCTCAAACCCCTCAGATAACCTACTTACTAGAGTTACATCTATAATATAATACATTTTTCATTTGTTATTTTTGTAGGATGGATACCATAACGATGGACAAGTCCAGACAACATGGTTGCTACTATCGGTCTCAATAGTGGTTATGATCCAAACACGGTGTTCACTATTGATAGAAAAGACAAGACACACTAAAGCCTAAGTTGACAACCAAGAAGATAACATGAATACAAAAATGATTGAAAATAGTGGAGTGACAACATAATCATAGTACAAGCTTGAGGAAAGTATAGAAACAATGACTTATCTAACAATGGTCTATTCAAGCAAAGGCTCGAGTTGAGAAACAAATAAAAGTTGAGCATAATAACCTAGAACCATTGCAAAAATCTTGATGGAATCAACAAACTAAAATCCCGTAACCCAAATCATTTAAAGCTATGAAATGTAATGGTGATATCAACCATGAGTCCAACTAACAGGAAGAATGAGAAAAGAAGTAGAGATGATTACTTATCTAGAGTCAACAAAGCCATGATAGAAGGAATAGCAGCCGAGATGAGATGACGTGGAGCCCGATCTTCATGAAGACAAACAAAAAAAATGCCATACATTACATGGTATAGAACCCAAATCATTGAAATCCAACAATGTTCATAGCCTGAGCTCTCTATTTTCAACAGAGAAAATCATGTTGAAGCACGCAATCCAATACTAAACATAGCTCAAGCCCCATATTAAGTGGTGAGAGAAATCCAGATGGTAAGAGCCAGAGCTCTTTATCTTTATAGCAACTTATAGTTGGAGCACAAGCTTCATGATCAAAATGAGTGCTCAACATACAATCATGGCCAAAAATGAAATTAAACCAACAGAGTGAACTTCAAACCAGAAACAACACAACTCCCACATCACAATGTCAACTCCTAGATTTAAAACCAAGCACAACGAATGCAGTAAAAAACCAAAAATCAATACCATGGTTTCAGCATGGGCGGTGCCATGAATTAGGGTTTCCAAACCCTTACATCTTTCCCAAATGCAAATACAGTTCGAAGACCCAGAAAAATGCCAAGTTTTGATAAAACTTTGGAATCCGTTGTCAGAGTAGTAAATGCCTTACAAACTACAATATACGATAACCACATCCAAATGCCATGACGACAGCACCATAGTCTGGCCTATACCTCGATGGAGATGTAGACATTTTGCATAACTTTGGTCATGTTGACCTAGGGTGATCATAGTGGCTTTAGGCGTGGTTAGGTTTATATGTTTTGGGGCTAGGTTATATGTTTTTTTTTAGGTTTTGGTTATGGTTTTGTATATGTTGGTAGTGTTTATAAAAGATGTAATTTAAAAATACCAACGTTAGGGGCTAGGATTAAGGCATGAATTATGCCTTATGATTAGGGTTTTTAGCTAATTTGGAGGGGATTTTTGGAGGGCATTGTATTTTTTAAATTATCCTTGAGGGAGTATATATCTGAGCTTCCTTCTCAGTTTTAGGGGTTCATATTTTAGGGAAAAGGTATTTTAGTGAACATATTTGTTCCTTTATTCCTTTTGCATACATTTTGTAGCCATAGGTTAAGTTTTGATGCAAGATTGTGTTTAAGTGAATGTAACTTATTCCTTGACATATTTTGTATCTTTTCATGTAACCTTTTTGTATATTTTGAAGAAAATAAAGCAAGTTCCCAATTCTTCACATATTTTCTGAGTTTTGTTCTCAATCCTTTCAACATTTTTGCATT
Source organism: Thuja plicata (assembly GCA_018584345.1). Taxonomy (NCBI): domain Eukaryota; kingdom Viridiplantae; phylum Streptophyta; class Pinopsida; order Cupressales; family Cupressaceae; genus Thuja; species Thuja plicata. The sequence goes on from MU226826.1 coordinate 87,415, forward strand.
TAAGTGTAATATGTTTTACAACATAAATTAGTGAATTAATCCAATTCCTATTCTAGTTTCTCAAGTAGAACCTTTTGCAGAATATGTATGTTTGTTTGTAGATTATCACTATTTGTGGTATAAACCCTGATAGTGAGTTTTTTTAGTCAACCTATACATTGAGTAGTGAATTTTCCTACAAATCTCAGTAGTGTGTGTCTTGTGGATGTTGATTTAAAGTTATGATAATTTTGAATCCAGTTTTGGTGTATCACCTTTTAGTTTATTTATTCATTTTTTAGTCATTCTTTCCCTTTTCCCCATTCAAAGAATCAGTCATAGGTGATATTCCAAATTAAATAGGAACCAACCTATAATCCAGAGATTTCCTCTTAATGACAGTCCACCCATAACTTTGGAAGGTTTCCATTGTTACCATGAGATATTAGTATGCCCTAATGCCTGAGTTAGGGTGATATTTCCAGGCCTTAACGCATGACTCAAAAATGAATCTCTTTTTTCTTATATAGACATCATGTATCATTTAATTTTCATCCTTCAAATCTTGTTTCTTAATCTCTATTATTCATTTTCATGCTTGATCCATCTTCGACACTTGTGTTAAAAACATGTTTCAATCTCTATCATCTGATCTTCCTTGAATTTTAATAGTTGTTTTATCAAATAAAAAACTTTATCTTTTACCTTGAAATCATCAATTGCCAACTACGCTTCCAAGTCGTCCTTGGTTATAATTAAATTTCTTTATTCAATAGTTGTGTCTGCAATCCCTTGCTTGATATACACTTTATTTTACTCTATTTACACTGTCACTCGGTGTACACAAAACTCTTCATTTAGTGATCAATTAAATATTATTTTTTCCATATCTTCAATACATAACAATTTTTTTCCACCATAATAATACTCAAATCAGTTGACGTCAATGACAATACATTAACCAATAATTTTTATCATCACTTTTACAACTCGGTCGAATATCAACAAATAATTTCAAACATATAAACAGTTATAGTTCATCAATCTCTCCCTATGATATTGATGGCAACAAAATGTGAAATATGAAATATAAAGTTCCCTACAACAAATACCAAACTTTTGTTCTACAACTACAATAATTAAGTAGCTCTCCCGAGCTTGAATAAAATATGTCTGTATAAACAAAATATTCAATATGCACACTCTCCCTATAGATTAGATATGTCTCTCCCTTTCTCTTTTCTCCCTTTAGTGGATATATATATATATCTCCCTTTTATATTTCATGAAATTCTCTCCCTTTGACAACAATGCCCAAAATAAATATGTAGCTCTTCAAAAGCCAATTAAAATATCTCTAATTTTTGGTGTAGTAAGTACCTTTCTATGTACTGATATATCTGTTTCGGTCCAATTAAGCTTTTACAACAACATGATTGATATTTTGTTTTCATATATGTTGATGCAACCTCCTAATCTATTTAGTTTCCAATATACAAGGGGTGAACCCCTAGTCTACCTCTCAAGTACTCAAATGTATCCTTCCATAGGGGTTTTGTGAATATGTCTACAAGATTTTCTTTTGATTGTACATATTCTAGTATTACTTGTTTTTCGTGTACTTGTTCCCTCAAGTAGTGATATTTTATAGAAATTTTCTTTGTATTTGCATGCATCAAAATGCTCTTTGAAATATTTATAGCACTTTTTTTATCACAATAAATCATCACTTGTTCAATGATCTCTTCATTCATTCCTTTCAACAATTGTTTTATCCATGCTATGTTAGAATAATTTGCAGTAGCAACAACATAGTCTGCTTCTACAGTTGACTGTGATATGCATCGTTGCTTCTTGCTAATCCAAGTAACTAGTCTTTCTCCAATAAAGAATGCTCTACCAGTAGTGCTCTTTCTATCATCTATATTTCCAACCCAATCAACATTTATATAAACTTTCAATTCACTTTTTCCTTCTCTATTATACCACAGTACATAATCCTCAATATTCTTCAAATATATAACAATTCTCTTAATTGGTGTCATATGTGACTCTCTGAGGTTAACAAAAAATATTGCAACTATTCCAACTACATGTGCAATGTCAGGTCTTGTGTGTACACCATACATAAATTTACCAATAATAGATCTGTACAAGGCTTGTTTTACCTTAGGCGTATTGTCTTCTTTTGTTAGTTTGCATCGTGTCAACATAGGTGTTCCGAGTGGTTTTCATTCCTCCATTCTGAACATCTTTAGTAATTCCTTGATTTATTTTGATCGAGTGATGTAGATACCTCTAGTTTATTGTAAAATTTGCAATCCTATAAAAAATTTGATTTGACCAAACATCGACATCTCAAATTATTTCCTTATTTCATCAGAAAATGAAATGCATAAGTTATCATTACCTCCAAATATGATACCATCAACAAATATTTCAGCAATAAGTGTCTTATCATCATTTCCTCCTTTTAAATACAAATTGTTGTTGTCACTTGTTCTAATAAATCCAATACTTATGAGATAAGAATGTAGTCTTTCATACCATGCTCTCGGTGCTTGCTTCAGTCCATATAAAGCTTTGTGTAACTTACATACCATGTGTGTCTGATCAAGATCATCAAATCCTTCAGGTTGTTCAATGTATACCTCTTCTTGAAGCATTCCATTTAAAAATGTAGATTTCACATCCATCTGATATACCTTGAATTCTTTATATGCAGCGTATGCAAGTAGTATACTCACTCCTTCAATTCTAGCAACGGGTTCAAAATTTTCTCCATAGTCAATTCCTTCTACTTGTGAATACCCTTTGCAAACTAACGTTTATTTATTCCTAATTACATTCCCATCTTCATTCAATTTATTTCTGAAAATCCATTTGGTGCCAATGAAATTTTTGTCATTCGGTCTTGGTACTATGTCCATGTCTTATTTTTTTGTATCTTCTCAATTTCTTCATTCTTAGCATTAAAACATTCTTCATTTTATAATGCATCTCTAACATTCTTAGGCTAAAATTCACAAATTAAACAAGTGTCATCTCTAAACTTACTTCGTGTCAATATTCTTACTCTTTTGTCTCCAATGATCTAACCCCGTGGATGGTGTCTTCTCACATATCTAGCAAGTACAGTTTTAGCTCTCTGATCTACATTATATTCTTCTGTATCTTCATTCTCTTTAGGTTCATGATCTTATATTTCAGCATTTTCTTGATTCTCAGTTTGTTCTATCTGTTGCCCGATGATATGAGCCTGTTACCTAGTAACGCTAGGCATCAGTGTCAGTGTTGTATCAGGTTCTTCCCAGTAAACAAATCTACTATCGTATGTTAGTTATTTCATGTTTTACTTATCATTTAGCTCAGAGAATTCATCAACTTTCACATTTGCACTCTCAATGATTTTGTTAGTTGACTTGTTCAAACATTTGTAAGATTTACTCTTAGTAGAATATCCAAGAAATATTCCTTCATCACTTTTTGAATCAAATTTTCTATTTTAATCATCTTTTATAATATAAAAACAGCTTCCAAAAATTCTAAAATAGCTCACATTGGGAGTAATACCATACCATAGATCATAGGGTGTTTTGTTTGAATCTTTCTTCAGTTGTACTCGGTTCAGTGTGTAGACTGTTGTTAAGGAAAAAAAATATCACACTAACTCAGGCATTAGGGCATACTAATATTTCATTGTAATAAATGAAACCTTCCTAAGTTGTGGGTGGAAACTAACTAAGAATGAATCTCTAGATTCTAGGCTGGTTCCTATTGGATTTGGGGTATCATCAATTTACTGCTTTCTTCTGATTTTTGGAGAAAAAGGGAGAAATTTAACTAAAACTGAATGAACAAACCTAAAAGGTGATACACCAAATATGATTCATAATTCTCAAAAAATTCAGACTCACATCCACATGACATACCATAAATATTTATGCAATGTCATTCACTTTTTAGTGCATAGGCTGGCCTAAATTTTTCTATTAGGGTTTGAACCACAAACAACAACAACTTCATCAAAAAACATGTCGATTCTACAAAAAGGTTGAGCTCTACTACCTAGAATAGGAACCTAAAACAATTCACTAATCCATGTTACAAATATATTACACTTAATTGCAGTAAAATGAAAAGGATTCATAGCAAAAACTCAGAAAAATGTGTATGAATAATGGGACTAGCTTTGTTCTTATCAAAATCTGTGGATAGTTACATGAGAGATTACAAAAAATAACATGGAATACATGCATTCACTTGTACAAAATTTGTATCAAGCATGAACCAAAATGGCTATAAAATGCAAGAAAAGGTGCAAGAGGAACAAAATGCTCACTAATGTGACCTTCTTCCTAAATTCTGAACCCCTATACTGAAATCAAAAGCTCAGATATATATCCCTCAAGGTCAATTTCAAAAAAAACATTTCTCCCTCAAAAAACCCCTCCAAAAGCCTCAAAAATAGCTAATCCCTAAACCTAAGGCATAATTGATGCCAAAAATCTAGTCCTATAATGTTGATATTTGAAGATTTACATTTACATAAATAATACCAACATAAATAAAAAATGCTAGCAAATTCGAAAATCCTAATCCCATAGCACAAACCCCAAAAAACATATGAAAAGACTCTAACTCCCATCAAACCCAATCATAGAAAATAACTAACCATGCCTAAATCAACACTATAGCCAAGTTCAACATGACCAAACCCACTGTAAAAGATCTTTCTTTGTCGTGGCACTTGGGAAAATATATTGTACACTATAGTGTTTAATGAGCCGTTACTACTATGACCGCGAATTCCAAAACTTGCCAAAACTTGGCATAAGCATTAATGCATTCCATTTTTGCATTCTGTATTGGGGAGAAGTTAGGGTTTTCTTTCTTGGTGCCGCCATGCCTATGGTTTTTTTCACTGATTCTTGACCTTTCTATGTGATCTTTTGCTAAAAAATAGCTTCCTATGTCTCTGATCATGAATGTGCATTAATTATTTAGCACAAAACTCAAACTCCAAATGGAATTAGTTATGTAATGGAGAGCTTAGGCCCTGCTTGGCATTAGATTTTAACTTATTCTCTTGAAAGAAGAGAGCTCGGGCTCTCCTCTATAACACAGGCTCTTTAGCTAGAACTCGGAGTTAAATACCATAATGTATGGTGCTTATTTGGGCTCGGGCTCTGTTAAAACTTAGGCTCCTTTGAACATTATTTACAGATAAGTCACTTTCTTCTCTACTTGGAGCCCATCTTTCATTTGAACAGACATCTTTCTGTTCTTAGTTAACTATGAGTTTTTTGTGCTCTGTTTGTTTGCTCCACCATGCATGCTGCCATTTTATAGATTTATCAACCACAAGATTTTTGGTGTAATATAGAGCACCTTTTTCTGAATACCCACATGGCTTATCAGGCATATTTGAAAGTGAACCCATAAATGCTAATATTTTTTCTATCTCTAGACATATGCACGCTATTTTATTATAACTTTGTTGTTTGCAACTTATCGACAGTTGGATTCATCTCTGTTAAACACCCACATAGCTTCTATTTGTTGAAATGATTATTGGCTCCACTGTGTTAAAAGCTTTGGGTTTAAATGATATGCACACCATGTCTGAAAACCATTACTCTTATGTAGTTGGGTTGAAGTTACATTGAATAATGTCTTCAGTTATCGTTATGTTGTATGCATCTCATTTTGAGAGTGCTTTACTTCCATTCATTATGTCTAAAGTTTACATTATATGGTTACATTTTACATAGTGACCAGTAGCATGTTTTGTATTCTTATGAAAAACATTACCCATGGGGTTCGAGCACAGGCTTGTGACTCCCATGAGAAATATCTCTGACATGAAGCTCGAGCCCTAATATGCATATTTCATTTTCTGACTCACACAGCTCTGTCATATGCACACATTTTTACATTGAATTACAAATTGTTATTAAATCATGAGCAACTGTATGAATAACATCTTTTTCTATTTGATGGACATGCATAGCACTATCATTTCAACACACCAAAAAAATACTACTATTTTATCCTCTATTCCTGCACAGAATACTCTTTTGAATTTTCACAAAGCAACATGAAACAACAACACTGTTTACTTGACTTCCTTTTGAAAATGAACAATAATATCAACATTGATTTTCCTACTTCATCCATAATAGTGACATTGATTCTTTGTTAAAAGAACATACTGTGCTGCTCATTTCTTGTGTTTATATGCACAAAAAGATATCAGTTTTGAATATCCATACTTTCTTTCATTTTTTTGCAAAAAGTAGATGTCACTGTGTTGTTTTCTTCTCTCATTCAAAGATAACAATATACAGAACAACATTGATATGAAGTACATGTTTGATGCTAATAGTTTACAAAACTATGTATATGCATTTACTTGTTTTGACATAATGTGATTGGCCATTCTATGAATGCATACTAGTTTGTAACAACATTAGTGTTTCTCTATTTTTTTAATCTCTCTTTGTGCACTCTTTCTTTTATGAATTCATATGCATGTTGTTAAAATTGTATTGTATTTTCATTCTAGAATAGGCACTCACTAACCACAAAGTGACACTGTCATTTTACTTCTCTCTCTTTGCATATAATATTGTCATGTAGACATAAACAACAACATTTGATGTACTATAGATTGAAGATAACATGGTTAACTACAAGTATGTATTTTTCTTAACTGAATCCAGTTCAATTGACTCTTGTATATATGCATATTCTCTATTTTTTGTATGTGTTCATTTCTAGTATATGCACTAACATTTTATAAGATTGATGCACTGTTCATTTGAAAAGATGTTATCCTAAATCTTTTCTTTCTAAAATGATAGTGTACATTGTTACCTCAATTCTGATTTTGGAATTTTGTTCTTTGCACCTGACCTTTTTTTTTTTCAATTTGAGACATCCATCTTTTAAGGCAGCCCTTCTTTTCTCATGCACCTTTAGCATTACTTCACTTTTCATTCTCAATAAATCAACATTAGGATAAAGTTGAAACAACATGATTGCAACTTGTACGACCTTCTATAAACTGCATCTCCTTCTTCTACATATTTCCATTCCTTAATTAATGAGCTCCTAGCTTTTGTTTATTTTTTCATTTATGAGGTTCGAGCATGGGATCATGACACTCATTGCACTTTTTCTTTATAAACTTCAATTAATGAATTCATAGACCACACTTCCTTCTGCATTTGATCCATCTCTGTTCACTTTGTTTGCACACACTACAAATAACATGTTAGGTTAGTGAACATTTTCAGCCAATCAATGTTTGTGTGTGGGAGCCATATGAAATGACACTCATGCATGAATTTTGTTTGACTGGTTGTGTATACTATCTTATCATGTTTATGTTCTAAAAAAAGTTTCTCAGCTACAAGACCTAAGTCCCTTTGATTCAAATTCTTCTGGTTTTACAAACAACAACTCTTTGATTAATGCAGAATGATGACCATAATTAGTAAAAGGTTTCATGAAGTAATGTCCCTTTCATATTTTTATTTAGTTTATGTAGATGCATACCTTGCTATTGTATTGATGTTATTGGTACATTATAGCTCTGAAAGTTTGACTTTTGTATGCTATCTTGGTTTCCATGCATTGCTTAGATCCAATTTTGATCTAAATTTTCTCTATTTTTTCATAATGCAGGATAGGACCCTAGACCTAAAGTGCACAACTGATAGGAGGACCTGGATAGAGGATAGACATGAAGTTTGGACCAGGGACATACAACTAGCTACCACTTTGTAGAGTGGACTCTCAAAAGAAAATGCATGGACCCCTACTCATGCTTCGATCATGCTTTATTTTCTATATTTATCTCTAAGTTTCAATATGTAAAGATGCAACATGGAAGAAACATTTTCTTATTACATTCAGTTTGAATGCACAATGTAATGATCAATCATAAATTCAAAAATGAATGTGATCAAAATTCAGAGCACAAAACCTAACAGTATGAATGCAATGGAAATGTACATCATTTTAATTTACTAAATAAAAATGTCATAGAGGTTCTTATTTCTGCAATCTAATGTTTTTTATGATTGTTAGATTGTAATGTGTAAAATTGGGGTAACAATTATGGCCACCTCTGCTGTATGCCTACCTGCTAGACATGAATTTAGACCTTATCCCTTAGACAATGAAGTCAAAACCTAGAAAATACAAATGTAGCCTTATTGAAATGAAGATGCAACCTAGACCTAGGAATCATGCAACCTAACTAGGACCTTGTGCTAAGAAAGCACATTACTGAAAATAAAACTTAAAGACCCATAATGCTTGACAACACTTATTTAAAATAAATTGAAACTAAAAGTAGTAGCCCTCAAAGTAGAGATTGAGGAATATCCCATTGACTGAGATGGGAAAAATCTCTCCATCTGTGGTGGACAACTAAAAATCATTGTTCTCTTTGCATTCAATGATAACAAATGGGCCTGACCAAAAATTGTCAAATTTATCATGCTGCCCTGGTATTCTCTTCAATACATCTTATTTAAGGACTAGGTTACCCTCTTTGAACTCTTTAGGATTTGCCTTCCTATCAAAAGACCTCTTAGTCTGAGACTTCCTTAGCTCAATATTCATCAAAGCTATGCTCATTTCCTCTTCTAGTTGCAACAATTCAACATACCTCAATTTAAGAGGATCATCATCTTCAAGCAACAACATCTGATTAGCCAATTGTAGGGTTGGCAACTCAGTAGAAATAGGTAACCTTTCTTCCTTACCATAAACCAATAAATAGGGTGAGCTGCGAGTGATCTATTTTTGTGTAATTCGTTCCAGCCATAGGGATGCCTTGAGTTTTGTATTCCAATCCCTCTTGTTGTCCTTTAGAGTCCTTTTGATAATCCTTATTAGGTTTTTTTTAGTAGACTCGGCAAGACCATTACCTTGGGGGTGATAGTTAGATGATGTATTTAGATAACTTTCATTTTTAACAGCCCATTCTGTTATTCTAGAACCAACAAAAGACAATGCATTATCTGAAATTATTGATCGATGTACCCCAAACTTGGTTATAATACCTTAATAAAAGATCAGAACAACATATCCAGTTGATTCTTTTAATGCAATAGCTTCAGTCTATCTTGTGAAGTAATCTATAGCAGTTAGGATCCACTTGTGACTTGCACTAGAATTAGGGTTAATAGGGCCTACAAAATCCACTCCCCACTTGATAAATGGCTTCTCAACAATGATAGGCTTTAGTGGTAATGCTGAAAGCCTTTGCTTCCATGCAAATAAGGTACATTTTTAACATTTTCTTGCCCAAGAATGGGAATCTTTAAACACATCAGGCCAATAATAGCTTTCCCTTAATATTTTTGAAGCTATAGTTTTAGGATTGAAGCACCCTCCACATGATCCATCATGGAATTTAGATAAAATATTGCTTTGATCAACAAAATCAATGTACTTTAGCAACATTCCAGAATAATCTTTTCTATAGAGCATACCATTCATCAAAACATAAGGGATAGATTGCAACCCGAAATATCTCCTTTTAGCTTTTTCAAGATTAGTTGGACATTGTCCAGTTTGCAAAAATCTACTGATATCAGCTAACCAATTCACTGGTTGGTCATGCATCAAGATAACCTCATTGTTGTTTCTAGCTTCTTCTTCCTTTTCTTCCATTTGAACACACAAACCCTTGCCCCTAACCATCTTGATAACATGAATATGTACATCATATTCCATAACTTTTGTGATCCAACCTACTTTATTTTCATTTACATCCTTGTTTAATAGAAATTCTTTAATGCTAGGATGTGCAACCATTAGATGAACTTTATTTCCAGCAACAAGATGTTTAAACTTCTTTAAATATTTAATAACATCAAATACATGTTTCTCAACAAAACTATACCTTTGTTCGCAGTCATCCATTCCTTTGCTGAAAAAGGTAATTGGCTGCTCTAGATTATCATCATTCTTCCATACCAACATGGCTGAGATTGTATCATAGTCTTCAAAATCATACATAATAAAATCTCTAGTAAAATCAGGATTTTATAAGGTAGGAGTTGATGATAATGCTTTTTTGATTTGCTCAAAACTTGACTTTCCTTCCTTAGTCCAAGTAAAAGGTACATTCCTCTTCAGCATTGCAGTTAAGGGCTTAAGTAGATTAGAAATTTCTAGAATAAAACCTCTTACAAAATTTAATATGCCAATAAAGTTTTGTAGCCCATTTTTGTGTTTTGGAAATGATAAATATAGAATTGCATGAATCCTTTTAGGGTCTATAGTTGTACCCTCTTTTGAAACTTGGTAGCCTAAGAGCTTACCCTCATAGACTAAAAAAACTTACTTTTTGGGATTAAGAGAGATTCCAAAATCTCTGCATCTTTGAATTACTTTCCTTAAATGGCCTATATGTTCTTCTACAACTTTGTTGTAAATAGTAACATCATCCAAGTCAACTAAAACAAACTTATACATTAGATTTTTAAAAGCCATATCCATAGATTTTTGGAATGTGTTTCTTTCATTTGATAACCCAAAAGGAATTATTTTTTATGCCATCATTCCCCATTTACTGGTAAATGTAGTTTTAAATTGATCCTCCTCCTTCACTAGTGCTTGGTTATAGCTAGAATAACCATCAAGAAGAGAAAATATTTCAGAACTAGAGACATACTGTAAAATTTGTTCCATGTATGGAAGAGGGTGTCTATGTTTTATAGATGCCCTATTGAGGTCTCTAAAGTATACACACATTCTAATCTCCCCATTCTTCTTTCTCACCGGAACTAGATTTGAAACCTAGGATGTATGCTTGATTGGAAATATTATCCCACTCTCTAGCCATTTATTCAGCGTTTTAAGCATTAAGGCCTCTAAATTGGGGTTTATTGGCCTTTGTCTTTGTCTAATTGGCCTGGAATTGGGCACTAATTCACTGGTGTGTTGGGTCAATTGAGGGTCAAACCCTTTCAATTCAGCATAATCCCAAGCAAAGACATCATTAAACTCTTCAAATAAAGAAATCAGAAGCTCCTTTACTTGAGGAAAGTGGACTTTACCAACCTTTAAGTATTTATCTCTGAATATTTCTAGCTCTTCATAATGATCTTCTTTGATCAACATGTTGGTTTTGTTCCTTTTTTCAGCTGATCATCAGAGTTAAAGATGGACTCCAGGCTGACTAGTCCCTTTGGCAGCTTATTGGACTTTAATTGAATGATTTGGTCCTGAAATGGCTGTCTTACTTTGTTGTCTTTGAGAATAGAAAAGCTATCTATTTCTGTCATAAAACTTAAGATCTGGTCATCAGTATTGAAAACCTCCCAATTAAATTCATTATCTATAATTGATGGCCTAACAACTATCTGAATGTGAGACTGATCATTATTTACACCTTTATTTTTAGAAATTGTTACTTTAGCACCAATAGCAGCTAACCTATCAGCATGCTAGTTTTTACTTCTAGGTATAGAAATCAAATTAAATACATCAAAATCTGGTAGAATATTTGAGATTCTAGATTTATACAACTTCAAGTGATCCTTTTTTATAACATTTAGGCCTCTCCCCTGATTGACCATCAATTCACTATCCCCAAATTCTCTCAAACATCTAACATTTCTCCTTCTTTCCCACTCCAATACCTAAATTTGACCTTCATATTCGGCCACATTATTAGAACAAGAAAAAAAAATCTAAATGCAACATAGCATTTGTCACCATTTTGTGACACAAGCATAACCCCTACACTAGCTCCATCCTTGTTTTTAGATCCTTCAAAGAATAATTCCCAAAGCTCATTAGATTATTCTGAATTAGCATCCTGTGAATTTATCAAGTTAGGCATAAAAGGATCAGATTCTATAATCATATAATTACCAAAACCAGCACCATAAATAACACTATCTTGGTTGGTAAAAGCATTTCCAGCTACCCACTCATCTAACAATATATCCAGGATGCCTTGAATATGAGTATCAAAGGTAGGATAATATTTAAGTCGTCAACATCTATAATCACACAACTAGGATTAATAGGGCTAGGAATATATGGCTCTATGTGATCTTTGGTTAACAATTCTAATTTTAAGGTAACCTTGGTACCATATCTTTGCTAACATGTAACTGATTGAATGTTTGATAATGTTAAGTTGAAGATGATGCAAAACATTAAAGCAGTTAGTGGTTTGTATTTTCATTTATGTCAACTTGATTTCATCTATACGGTCATGGACATAATGCCAAAGACTTTAGAGAATCAATGGAATAGAGGTTATGCTTTCTGCAATGCATAAAAGTCAAGTATTCACTAAGTGATAGACAACACTGACGGAGTGCACACCATCGGTAAAGACAAAGATAAAGTCACAATGATGCTCGACAAACAAGAAGATAGTGTTTCCTGATAAGAAAGATCCAATGATGCCTGATGGATGGAGATCCCAAAGCTAACTAAAGTTGCACCGACAGAACTGGCAGTTGTCACCATCGACAAACTACATAATTGACTGACAGAATAGAGAGATCAGAAAATGACAAAATATCTACCTAGCAGAACTTAAGGATAGACTTAATTGATTGTTTTATTTGTTTTATTTGACCATAGTTAAGCAATTGATTTATATAGTTGGCAAGAAAATAACTATGAGATAAATCAGGAGTTAAAGCCGTAAATCAAATTGGCTGGATTGTTTTTCACACCAAGAATCAAGAATCAAGAATTAGAAATATAGGAATATCATGTCTATATAAGAGACAAACATAATTCATTTCAAAAAAAAGAAGACACACGGGTGAGTGAATAGAAAGGAGATGCTGAAGAGAAACTAGTGAAGGATAAACTTCATATAGTCATGATCAATCAAGCTAAGGGAGAGCTAAAGAATTCTGCAGACACCGACGAATAGTGAAGCACAACATCACAGAGAAGAAAGTGTGGAGAAAAGGAATTGAATTGATACATTGATCAGAGAGGTATTGTATGTAAATAGATTTGAATATCTGTTATCCAAAATTGCATTAGAAATAGGTCATTGTGTTTTAGTTTAACCATTGAAGCATTAAGTCTCTTAACAGACCAGGACTTAACCATCTTCTATAATTGAGGTATATCCTAATAGATTACCAAAAAGGTTGATTCATGATAGTAGCATCGGTCTTACCTAAAGCCTATTGACATTCTAAGAAGGAAGCTGATTCAAGGATGGTAGTAAGATTAGCATAAAGCCTATTAACAATCTAAAGGATGACTCAAGGATGGTACCGTAGATGCCAGATACTAAGTGACAACCTATGTATAAAAATCCTCTAACAAGGTCACACTTAACCATGTGTTTGTAACCTTTAATAGGGTTGGCTCCTAACAGGGCTCACTTCAGAAGAGTGAAAATTTGGGGTACCGGTCCCAGTTGTTTTTTCCCTTAACAAGGTTTCCACGTTAAAATCCATGTGTTATATGTTTATGGTTTATTACTTTATTGTTTTACATTTCACATATGCATTTCTGGATTGATTGGTTTACTCTGCATATTTACTGAGCTTCTGTAAATAATATTTATTGCTTATCGGTATCAAGGAGAATAAGGACAGACAAGGTAAACTGACAAACAGTTAAATATTTTAAGTATTTCAAGGCATACATCTTGTAGGGACTTAATAATCTGAGGTGTATTGATTGGTGGATTAAAGTTTAAAGGATAAATTTTTGAGGCCACTGATTCACACCCACCCCCA